>APFE030190249.1:0-12135 GCA_000404065.3 Pinus taeda
ATCGAGGAGAATTGACCATGTGACCTCCGAATAGGTGAGATATTTGACAACTAACAACTAGAATTGACCAGTTAATCTTCTTTTCCAAGGAAAAAATTGAACTTTCTGTTAAGGCAATAAAAAGTTACAATTGTAGATGCATTTAACCATTCTAAGTACTGTATGTTCACATAAAACATATAACTAAACCATCTTTGGGTTGATTGTAGCAAAAGCTACTCAAACCCAAATGCCAAAAAAAACCATGAAATCTTTTATGACGAAACCATCAAAAGTCAAATGACAGAGTTGATAAAAACATTTTGTTGACAAACTATTCAAATAAAAAATTATATGGTTGTTGATCCAACACACGGATCCGATTCTCTTCCACTTTAGTTATGCGGCAATTGCCCAAAGCTTGTTGCAAACCCTCCTTAGAAAGGAGGTTTTCTTCTGTATTCCACTCCCTGTAGAGTGGAAAACAGTTATGAGATCAAAACTTTCTTTTAAATGTAAAAATTCTTCTAATAGAGAAAAAACATAGTGCGTGGAATTATAAAACTAATTATAAAAAGAAACAAAGCATCTAACTGAAAAAGAACAGAGTAGAAATAGAGTGTGGTAAAGAAGATTATACTACAAGTATTGAATACCACAAGGGGGCCCTCAAGGTGATACATGAGATTAAAACACACCAAAACTTTACTACTACTAGTGCAATTCTCTCATCAAAATCTCAATGATAGTAAGATGCAATACTTAATATTAAACTGCAAACAATGCACATATAAAGATTATTCCTTCATTAACAAGATATATTACCTGTTTGTCAGTGACCCTGTTTATAATGTTCTTTGATAATAACTAAGTGAGAAAGAAATTGCTACAAATATGAAGAGATAAGAGATGATCAACTATCCTGTTACATTTAAATTTTTTATTCCCATGATTCATCGATGACTCAACATATCATATGAAGATATATTAGACACATCATTACTTATTCTTGTTAATCCTTATCTTCTTGAAGATAATATCGCTTGCTAGAAGTTATTTTTTTGCTAAGTAGTACTTCTAATGCATTCAACCTCTGTTCCATATGCCACACGATGGTTCACTAATAGTTTAACCTGGCCATCATAGTCATCTATTGATATTTTTCTTATGCCAAATAGGTCGAACACCATGCTGGAGTGTTTCGACACACGCCCATGTGCTTGAGTCAACATGTTTACTTTGGAAACCATTCGAATATGGGATGTAGCTATAGATTGTCGTTAGACTTGTGGAATTTGTTAGTTTCTGTAATATTGCAAATTAACTCAATCTTATAAAGAAAAACATATAAAACAATAGAGATATTGGAATTTTTAACTTTTTATGCTTTTGCCACTCATATGGCCACTATTCATGAAAAATATGGTAAGAATATATAAGAACCAGGAAATTATGAGGGTTTCTACAAAGGATAAACGAAAACTACGGTAACAATCTATCAAAAATGTACTAATTCTTCGACCCAATACGACTATCACCACCTTGAATTATCATGATGATTTCCCTCATCATTCTTTTCTAAGACTGGTCTTAATCTAATCCCACGCTTGGAATTTACCTCCTAAAATATACAAAGACCTAGCTACAAAATTCCCGCGTGCCTTATTGTGTTATACAAGGTCACCTAGTGTCTATCCATAACAAAAATTATAGACCTCATTAATATGTTATGATATGAGAAAACATGCTTCTTTTTCATTTACAATCAAGGATCTAGCTTGCTTCGCAATTCCTTTGTTGGCCATTAAATATGTCTGTTGATTTACATGGAAGTGACAACTTAATCCCTTATATGCTTGAGATGAAGTTTTATTCTATTTATAATTTCTTTTAATTTCACATCCCTTAGGATATATTTTTTAATGAATTGGGAGATAATAATTTCAGAATCCCTAACTATGATTATATTTTAAATAATGAAAGCCTTAGCTTGAAATATACCTTGTAGGAGGCCATACACTTACATTTCTACTTAATTTTTTATTGCCACTTCTAAACCCCAAGAAAAATATACTTCTACTTATCAACTAGGGCATAAGATTGCCACACTTCTTCGTCCACCCCTTAAGTAACACTACAATTAGGTATAGATGTAGTATCTTCATTTTATATATGAAGCTAAGTTGACGTGGATACCACATGAATTCTACATTATGTAACTAATAGATGCAACACAAGGGATACTAAGGGAGTTAAAATAACCATTCTTTCATGGAATAAAACCTGAAATTGTTTATGAATAGCTAGGAGCATAATTTAAAAATCATAGCCATACTTTGGGCTAGCCATAACTAGTTTTCAACCAAAATTATATCAAATTGAATCAAACCATATTTTTTAAAAATACATAAAATCGCGCACACGCACAAATAACATGATTCCAAACCATTAGAAACAAAATATGTAAAGTTTACTAATTTATATACCGAGTTAAACCTACAATATTAACTATGGTGTATAAACATGAATTAAATAGAGAAAATAAAGAACTTAATATAAGAAAACCAATCTAGATGCAACTTAAGGACTTTAATTTTCACCGGTTTCAAATTTAAGATTGGCTAAAACTATATCTAATGAAATTTCTATTTTATGTAAGTAACACTACAATTAGGTATAGATATAGTATCTTAATATCATGTACGAAGCTAAGTTTACATGGATACCACATGAATTGTACATTATGTAAATATTAGATGGAGCACAAGGGATACTCCTGAATTTTAGGGATATTATAGGAGTTCAAATTAGCATTTGTTCATGGAGTAAAACCTAAAACAATTTATGATTTGCTAGGAGCATAAATTAAAAATTAAAACCAGGCTTTGAGATAACCATATATATAACCAACTTTGAACCAAAACTAGATTCAATTGCATCAAACAAAATTTTAGAAAACTATGTAAAATCCCACACACACATATCGTGATTCCAAGCCATTAGAAACAAAAATATGTAAAATTTACTCATTTGTAAACCAAGTTAAACCTACAATATTAACTATGGTGTATAAAAATCAAATAAATAGAGCAAATAAAGAACTTAATATAAGCAAAGTAGATTAGATGGAACTTAAAGACTTTAAATGTCACTAGTTTCAAATTTCAACTCCATTAAGATTGGTTAAAACTATACCTAATGGTGTCTCTATTTAATGTGTTAGTCACTCACCACAACAAAAGTATATACATTTTATATTGTGATCTTTCCACGTACATAGTATAAATTGCATTATAAGTTACCTTCATGTTTGGGTATAATGTTGGAAAAATCAACTTTGCTTGGAATTTGATTTCACCAGAGACATTTTAGGATGCGGGAATAATGAGTTAGTTTTTTTAGCAATTAGCACAATAGTTAGGGTTTTCAAATGGCGCCATCTAGTGGAGGGGGATCGACCCCCTCCTACCACAATGGAGTGGCTAGAGGAGGCTCATCATGGTACCCATGTAGATCCAACAATTCCAACATAAGGATAAATTTGAGTAGAGATACAAAAAATTATAGCCTGAATAACTCTTCTTTATAGGCTAAGGTGATTAATCAACACGATACAAGAAAGGACCCAAGGAAATATAAGAAAATAAGATTTTACATCCCACTAGTGGAAAATGTGCTAAACTTTGAACAAATCGATGGATATGGTGAATGGAAATAACATATATGAAGCTCTTTAAATTTTGGAAGAGAACCAAGTTAGTAATGAACAAGAAAAAATGTGGGAGCATCAAAGCTAGAATCACAATTTGAGGAGCAATCAAGAAATTCTTACTCAAAATAGTGGAGGGAATGAGAAAGACAAAAAAAACAACTCATAGGATGTGTAGATGCTATATGAGCATGATTAACCTACAAACATTGAAGAGATAGATGAAACATAGCTAGAAAAATTATCTCCACAATCAATGGTAGCACCCTCAAAAAAATTAGGACCCATTAAAAGTTCTAGACAAGGAGGTGGAATTAATCTCGAAAGCATACATTCAATCTCGATAAATAGTTCACCAACACTTTAAATGTTACAAAATCCATGAATATTATTCTTTAAGGGTTAAAAAGGAATAAAAACAAGGAAAACATAAAGGCCAATAGGGAAGAGAAAAAAAGAGGTAGAAAATATAACAAATAATGTATACAAGAGATGGGAGAAAAATTGGCAAACTCTGGTATGATAAATCTAATGACAAATTCCTACCTTCCTACCCCATAAAATCAATAATGAAAGTGAAGCATCAGGAAGCACTCCATGGCCACTCCAAATCCATCTCGAAGCAGGTCGGTTCAGCACGACACAGGAACCCCTTCGGGCCCTCCATCCCCTCCTCTGACTCGAGCCAAGGCAGCTGCTGAAGTGGCTTGTTCAGAGGGTATTCCTCTTCCCTCTTCCCCTGTTCTATATTTTCTTTATGCACCAGCACAACATATGCATAATGTATCGTCACTACACTATTCCACCCCTCCTACATCCATTTAATGCTCACTTCTCCCTAACCATCTGGTTTACTCCACCACCTCCCCCATTACCCATTCGGAGCTCTCTTCCTCTCCACCTCCTCCTGCCTCGGCACCCCCTCATCCATATAATCTCCGATCGCGCACATCAATTGGGGAATCACATCTATCAATCTCTGGCCTTGGCTTGACTCTCCCCTCAACATCCATCAAATCCCTACGGGGGCACAAATCATACCTCTTGCATGCAATTCTTCGAGCAGGTGTTGAGATGATCTCGGGAAGAAAATCCTCATTAGACCAAGTTCTTAGAGCAAAGAAAACCCTTGACATGGTTCCCCCATGAAATGCCTTTCCTTTAACTATAGGGGTTTAGCTAGCACTCCCAAAAAACTAGCCCTCCGCAGACTATTTACTGCTGAGCCTGTTGATATTATCCTTCTACAAGAAACCCTGGGGAAGCTCAATAGATTACTAGGGTTCTGCAGAGTTTATGTCGGGGGTGGGATTTCATCACTCTTGATACTTTGGGTCGATCAGATGGTCTGGCCTTGGGATATAATCCCCGTATTGTAAACACTAAATCAACTTGGGGAGGGAAGGGGTACATTGGTATTGATTTTTCTCTGCGGAGATGGGAATGGAGTTCCGTCTAATGAATTTATATGGGCCGTGTTAAGGGCGGGAGGCCTTATGGAATCATCTCCTCAATCTCTCCGTGTCCTCACTTGACAACTTCATCTTGGGAGGGGACCTCAACTTCTTAATTGGATACAGTGAGTCTTGGGGATCATCGGCATAGATTGATCCACTCTCTGATATCATGGAAAATCTCCTTGAACAAGCCCATCTCACAAATGTTCCTATGAACAGGCCACTACCTATTTGGAGGAATAGAAGGGTTGGGAAGGCAGCCCTCGCCAGAAGACTGGATCGTTTTGTCATTAAAAATACGTTGATTCAACGTTTATCTCATTGCAGGTAGTGGGTTGGGTCCAGAGGCATCTCTGATCACTCACCTATCTATCTGGAAATAACTGGTCTGCCAATCAAGCCCAAGGCCCCATTCAAATTCAACTCATCCTCGCTACAGGATCCCTCGTTCATAGATCTGGTCACCAATTACTGGACACAAAACTCTCTCTCTCAGTGTCACACTTGGGCCAAGGGATTTTGTCAAAATCTTCTTCAGCTCAAGAAGCTCACTATCAAGTGGGCAAAGGAAAAACATCAAAGGGATATCCATCACCTCTCCTCTGTGGAATCAACTTTGATGGACCTTATCGATGACAACAACAAAGGTTTCTTAAGTGTTGAAGCCAAATTAAACCTGATTGAACTGGAAAATAAAAGAACCAGAATCCTGAAGGAACGAGAGGAAACTTGGAAACTCAAGAGCCGTACAATCTGGCTCAAAGCTGGGGATGAGAACACTAGGTATTTCCAAAACTTTGCCAAGGGAAGGAAAGCCTCCAATACTATATGGCAATTTCCCATCCCTGATGGAGGTATTGCAAAAACCTTTCATCAGCTTTCACAGCTAGGCATATCACACTTCCAACAGCTATTCAAGGAGCCTCCTGTTACAAACCTTTCTAAGATCATTCAAGTAGCAGGGCACTTCCCAAGATTTGTTGACCAGGAAATGGCAGATGAGATTACTTCTCCAATCACTAGAGATGAACTTGCAATGACATTAAAATGGTTTCAAAAAGATAAAAGCCCTGGCCTGGATGGTTGGCCCATTGAATTCTATTTAGCATTCTTTGATCTCAGTGGGAATGATCTACTCAATGTTGTTGAAGAGTGCAGGACAACTGGAAGAATGTATGAGGCCATCAACGCCACCTTCGTTGCTCTCATTCCAAAATCTGACTCACCTACATCGTTTAATGATTTCCGTCCCATCTAACTCTGCTACCCTATACAAAATCATCGCAAAGATCATAGCAAATCAACTTCGTCCCATACTCTCCCACCATATTTCCCTTGAGCAATTTGAATTTCTCCACAACAGGAAGATCCATGAAGCCATAGGCACAGCCCAGGAAGCCATCCATTCTATTAAATCTAGGAATCTGAAAAGCATAATCCTTAAGATTGATCTTGCTAAGGCATTTGATTCAGTAAACTGGCTCTTTATCAAGATGATCCTCATCCACTTAGGGTTCCCTTTAGCATTCGCAAACTAGATTATCTGCTGCATAAACATAGCTTCCTTCAACATTTTGATTAATCGCTCGGCATCCCAATTCTTTCATGCCAAACGTGGGCTGCGGCAGGGATGCCCTTTGTCTCCTCTTCTGTTTCTATTAGTGATTGAAGGACTCAGTAGGCTTATCGCCTCTGCAAAAAGGGATGGCAGACTCAAAGGAGTGAGAATGAACGAACTCTGCCACCTCACACATCTGCTTTTTGTAGATGATGACTTGATCTTCCTGGATGGCAGCATCAGGGATACAACCTCCTTCCGTGATATTCTAATCCTCTTCGAAAAAGCTACAACCATGGCTGCAAACCAGTCAAAATCTACTATTACTCTGTCACATGCCACCCCACAAGAGGACAAAGCAACCCATCAGTATTTTCATTACCAGTCACATAGTCTCTCAGATGGACTCAAATACTTAGGTTTACGGATCAAAACCCACAACTATCGGATTGCTGAGTAGATCTGGTTAGTGATTAAAATTGAGAAGAGGTTGAAAATTTGGAACCATAGATTTCTTTCAAGAGCAGGGAGACTTGTCTTGATAAAATCAGTACTGGAAGCCACCCCAGTATATTGGATGTCACTTGCCTAGATTCCTCGGGGAATTCTCAGTCGTATACAACAATTATGCTGCCGATATCTATGGAATGGCCAAAAGGAAGTTAAAACATTTGCTTGGGTAAGTTGGAAGAATATTGCTTTGCAAAAAAAATGGGGGCGTGCGGGGGTTAAAAGATCTGCCTATTTTTGCCCAAGCTCTTTGCAGCCAAGATGAGTTGGTCTCCTCTCACTACAAAGAATCTATGGACGATTATGACATATCATAAATACATTTGGTCGCAGCAAACATTAGACTGGGTCTGTTTACAAGACTGGCCTTGAAGGGGCATATCCATTGTATGGAAAGCAATCTTACAAACAATGCCTTTCATTAGAGCAGGCTTGGCTTGGCGCATCAACAATGGAACATCTGTTCCTTTAGGTATCGATCCATGGATAGGTGGGGGAAACAAATACCAACTGCATCCGGATCTCATTCATTATCTCAATCGCAGGAATATCACGACGATTGCGCATATTGTTGATCATGAACACAGTACCATATTTAGACAACGTTGGCGAAAAACACATGATCTGAAATATTCTTGTTCAATGGCAACATACCTGGGATTCATATCTAGTGGCATTGTTTGAAGCACATGTAACTCTCAATCAGGACCTTGATGTATTAGTATGGGTCCCAACAGAGCACAGGAAATACACTCCTAAACTCGGCTATAACCCTCTTTTATTGGACCGTAAGCCCACGCACACTAATGCATGGTGGCAACGGATATGGAGGTTGAAAACTCCACCACGGGCACAACTCTTCATGTGGAGTGTATTAAGTAATAAAACTCCCACAGGTGAAGCCCTTATGCACAAATCTATACACGGCCCGATTTGGTGTATATTATGTAAACAAGCATTTGAATCTAACTATCATATGTTCTTGCTCTGTCCATCTACTACTCATTTCTAGCAAGCTGTTACACAACAACTCTCTATGCAAAATGCATGGCAGGGTTCTTCTATCTCACAAGCATGGAACAATTAGACTACAGCTCACAAGGGAGGAAAAGTGCAATGCTTATCTCTAATCATCTGCTGGACCTTATGGCTCACCCAGAATCGCCTTATTTTTAAGAACAAATCCGCCCGCTGGCCAATGCTCATTGCAAAGGCAGTGGCAGTCTATCATGACATCCCTGAAGAGGCAAATTCACACTCTCACAAAATCTCGGGCCCTGGTCAGATTGATAAATCGCAGTTGTGGGCTTTCAATTGATGGGGCTACTCAACCACATGGCTACGGAGGGGGTCTCTTGTTATACCTCTCGGAATAGCATTGCTACAAAGTCCAATTAGGATTAGGGGAGAGAACAAATAATTTTGTTGAGCTTATCACTCTCACACACTTGCTCCATTTTGCACTTGTTCATAACTGCACTTCCATACAGATATTTGGAGACTCACAAATCATCATCAATTGGTTCAATAACAAAATCCATTGTCATGTTATTTCTCTTCAAAATATTTTGGACGAAGTCTTCAATCTCAAAGCAGTTTTTAATACAGCCTCTTGTCATCATATATATAGGGAGCACAATGAAGATGCTGACAAACTTTCCAAGGAGGGCTTGCTACTACCCCGGGGCTTGTGGATATTCGATGAATAGCGAGGATCAGAGATCTATCAGTATCATCACAAACCATATATAGATCAGGAATACTGTAGGGTGGAAAGGTCTTAAGTATATTAATATTTTTGCGTTAATATATAGCTATAATCAATATGTATATATTTATATTTCTGCTGATCAAGAGCCACACATAATGAACATTGGTACAGGAAATGGCAAAGCCATACCTTTTAAAACAACCATTATTTTGCAAAGGTCCTCAACCTATAGTTATCGCATATGTCTTCGGCATCTACTACATGTAATTTTTCCTCATAATGAAAGATTATGATTTTTCCTTTGGAAAAGAAACTAATAAACATATAAGACAAACATTCTCAATTATATATCATATTTTTTTTAATGCATACTGATTTATAAAATTTGAAAGAAAAAAATCTATACCATTAAATTGAACATCAATATCAAATAGATTAAACATTCAACTCATTAGAACTACAAACCTTGTATGTGTTATTATGGATAGAAATTATTGAAATGAATCAAAATATAAATTAAAACTCAACATTTAACTTCACAATTATTTGTATTTTCATATTTATTATCAAGTTGTGCAAATTTTTTGGAAGTTTTTTTGGTGGGTTTTTCGAGTCTGATTTCAGAAATTTATTGAAATGTTTTTGCGCATCTAATTTCTCTAAAAGCCCGCATAAATTTATTGAAATCACAAGCTTGATGGACATTCCGAGTGCTCTAGGGGTTTTTTAGGGTGCTGTGGATATGCTGTTAAAAAAAAAACAATTTAAATAACACAAATCAAAATTTTACCTCCAAATAAGTCTAAAAAGTCAAACTAAACACAACTCCATTTATTATTTGATAGTTCTTGAAAAAAAAGTTTATTAAATTAAACATTAACATAAATTAAAATACAATATTCAACTTTTTGAATATGATATTATGTATCCATAAAATTATTACACATACAAACATGTAATAATATAACTATTAAACATATAATACAAATATTTTCATTCATATATTATATATTTTTTAAATTATATTGATTTATAATATACTCTGAAGAAAAAATATATATTATTAAATTGAACATCAATCTCAAATAGATTAAACATTCAACTAATTTGAAGTGCAAACCTTGCATATGTTACTATGCATAGTCATGTGATATTGTCATGATTATTTATATGTTTCTAATATATCATTATATTGTTATGGCTATTTATTTATATCGATTAAAACTCCCAAAAAAATTAAATTTGTAAAAATAAATTAAAATATCAATTAATATGCAAAAGAAACAAAATGATTGCATATAAAAAAAATAAAAATAGATTGCAATTAACAAACACATTATGCAAAAAATACAAACATTTAAAATACAACATTCACCTTATTTTTACAAATAAAATTCGAAATATAATTTTTACATATGGTATTATATATATGTGAATTTATTATACACATAACCAAAACAAATAAACAAACACATAACACAACAAACACATGATAGAAACAAACATTTAAATTTCCGAACACACATGATAGAAACAAACATTTAAATTTCGGAACACACACATGATAGAAACAAACATTTAAATTTCGGAACACACACATGATAGAAACAAACATTTAAATTTCCGAACACACACATGATAGAAACAAACATTTAAATTTCTCAACACACACATGTACGACACATAACAATAAAACTTCCATCATTATAAAGTATATTTTTAAATGTTTATTTATTTCAAATTATCTAAGATTAATTTTTAGAATATTATTTTCAATTAAAGATATTTTTTAATTTGTGTTATAGGGGAAAATTTGTGATATGGTCTTGAGATATAAATAAAGAGCTCAAGGCTAGTAAATAATTTATAATTATTGTCATTGATTTGAAATGTATTGTGATATTGTGAATCATTTATATTTCGAAATGTGTTTGTAAAATTATTTTATTGTTTAAAAATTCTTATAACATTATTATAAAAAATCAATTAATTAATCATATATTGATACTATTTGATAATTCTCGAAAGAGAAATGAATTTGTTAAATTAAACATTAATAAAAATAAAAACATAACTTAAAACTGTTGGCTCATGATGTTATGGGCAAATAAAATTATTACATACATACAAGCACATAATAATATAACTAATACACATACAATGCAAATATTCACAATTATTTCAAATAATCAAAGATTAATTTTTAAAATGTTGTTTTCAATTAAAGATAATTTTTTTTTATGTTATATAGAAGAAAATTTGGGATGTATTTGTTATTATTATTGTTAGTGTTTTGAAATGTATTAACACGTATACTATAATTTTAAAACCATACTATTTAAATACAAATACTAATTATAAATTTGTTAAATTGAATCAAAATATAAATTAAAATACAAAAATAAGCAGTTTCTTATGATATTATTTATGTTTGAAATTATTGCACAAAAAAAAAATACAATTAATAAATATATTATACAAAAAGATACAACATTCAACTGATTTTTACAAATAAGATTTGAAATATAATTTTTACATATAGTTTTAGACATGTGTAAAATTATTATACACAACAAAAACAAACACATGACATAAACAAACATTCATACTTACACATTACAACAACAACAAAACATAGACAACACATAAACTAACAATAAAACTTCCATCATTATAAATTAAAATTGTATTATTAATTTTAAAAAGTTGTTTTCAATTAAAGATATTTTTCTGTTACATAGAGAGGAAAATTTGTGATGTGTTTCTGAAATGTAGGGTGCATGAGATGCTTGTAAAGAATTTATTATTAATGTTAGTGTTTTGAAATGTATTTTGATATTGCTAGCCATTTAGATTTTTGAAATGTAGGTTGATTGAAAACTTTTGTAAAATGATTTTATTATTCAAAAAAACTATATCAGCATCATAAAATATCAATTAATTAACACATATACTATAAATTTAAAGCCATAATATTAAAACACAAGTAATAATTATAAAAGTGGTAAAAAAATTATGATTATTGTAAGTGCTTTGAAATGTATTGTGATATTGTGAGTCATTTATATTTTTGAAATGTAAATTGATTGAAAACGTTTATAAAATGATTTTATTTTTCAAGAAACCATAACATTATCATAAAAATATCAATTAATTAACACATATACTGTAAATTTAAAACCATAATATTAAAACACAAGTAATTATTATA
>APFE030190255.1:13931-89752 GCA_000404065.3 Pinus taeda
GGACTTCTTGAAGCTTTGACAAGAACGGAACAATGCATTCCCCTTCCTCCATCCTAGCTGATCTCAACTTCTCCTCCAAGTACATCTTCCACTGCTCAAAATATCCCTAACACAACGTAGCCAAGGCATCCCACATCTCCTTGGCAGTCCCTTTACCAACAATGTGACATACAACGTGATCCCTCACTCCATTGAAGATCAACTGCTTGGCCTTCACCATTTCGGCCTTGTACTTCTTGAGTGGATTTGCATCAGCGGGTACAACTACCACACTATCGACGTACATCTTGAGATCATGCCTATCCAAAAGGCATGAGATCCTAGCCTTCCAGAATAAATAATTAGATGCTCCATCCAACCGGTCTTGATCTCTCAACCCATTGGCCCATCTCTGCCAGCAAAATGTTGAATTGCCTCCTCTCTCCTCTACGCTACTGCTGGGCTGGCCTACACACTCCCTATTGGAGTTAGTAGATTTGCTCCTCCTTGTTGCTGCTTAATAAATGAGAATTCAGAGTTCCTGGCTGGAAGTCCTCTGAGGAAGAATTCCCTCAAGGTATTGTCTCCTTCTCTTTTCTGACATTTTTTGCCTCAACAACTGCTGCAGAAAACTGTCTCACCAAAAACTGCTCTGCGCTACTCCCTCTACTACTTACAAATCTTGATTTGGAAATATTACCTTTCTATCGACTCACTCAGAGAGAGATCTTCATGAAAATCTTGCCCTCCTGGCTTGGATAGCACAATCCCTCTAGGGATTCAATCTGCTGCCTATGCAACACTTTGATCCCCCTCCTTCTCTTCAGCGCTGGCTTCCAATCTGCTCCCTTGCTTCACCTGCACTCTGATACCATGTGAAAATTTGAGAAACCTCGAATCACTACTGCAGCAACTGATTAAGTTTCTTCTATTTGTTAATTACTGAACAAATTATTTACTACATCCTACAACAAATACCAAAACTAATACACTGCAACCTTTACCAATTGAATTAAATGCGAAAAAAAGAAATTGAGCAAGAAAGAAATACACAACACAAGTGACATCATTATTTTTGGACAAAAGCCCCAGGAAAAACCCGATGCGGGAAAGCCGGTGCAACAACCGCGGGTTTTAATTATTACGCAATAGTAAATCTGAGTACAATTCATTGGAAACCCAACTGGCTATCCAATACAGAGAGAAACTGGTGAAAAGGTTAGTGAGAGAAATCTCACACTACTCTAAGAGATTCGAGTCTAATATGGGGATCGCTGACTAGCCCCACGCTGCCTCCGTGTAGCTTCTAAGTCAACCCTATGCAAAAGTGCGTCACTCTGGCTGGGCACTACGTCAATCCCTCTATTGACCTCCTGCTGACTGGAAATTCAATGTCCAAGCCTTCCGGTCTCATACACAGGCTTCTTGTACTGAATCTCGTCTGTCCTAGCTGGAATTCGAACTCCCTCTGAAGCTCTAAGTTGCCTCACTGAACTATTCTCTGCCTTCTCTTTCTTTCACTCCATAGATCTGGAAAGCTTCCTCCGGTCTACTGTCCCTGCCCCTCACTGCAAGAAATCACCTTGATCGATTCTCTAGCAACTGTTGCACTGCCCTCTCTGAGAAAATCGTTCTTTAGCCTCTCCACCAATTTTCATGGCTAGAGCACATCCGATGCTACCACAAATAAACAAGCCTTACATATGTCCTATTTATATGTTCTCTTGGTGTAATCGAACAACCCTCCAAAGGGCACCTCTAACTCCAAGCCGACTTGAACTTGTTGACAAATTAGCCCACCTAAACATATAAAAACATAACTCTCTTTGTAGACCTCCAATCTTGATGATTTTCACGACCCCTAGTTCCTTTTGGGGTCCTCTATCATCTCAACAAGTCAAATCAATGTAACCCTCATGGTTTTGGCCCCACACCTTTGGGTACAAAACCCCAAGCTTGGGTTCTAATCCCACAAAGCGCATTTGTTGTGCCCATTCCTCCAAAGCCCGAACCCCAGGGCTTGGAGTACCTCCCAAGCTACAAATCTGAACACTCCCTCTTAGCAAGGGAGGTACTTTAAAGTCTAGGAAGTAACTCATTATCATCATTGTCATTGCTCCCAACACTTGCCCAACTCCTGGCGACCATAACTGCCGCAAACACTGTAGCATGTACTACGTCTCTCTCGGAAGTCTCACTGTCACTGGAAGCCTCTTGCTTCTTTTTCTCCTCTTGAAATGCTTTAAAGTCTTTCCATGGTTCCTTCTTGCCAGATGTAGAAGTACCCTTCCCACTGATCACACACTCTTCTTGGGCTGCACATTGTCCCTCTGAACCTACAAACTCCCTCTAGAACTTGGCTCCCGCTAAACCTTTGGAATATGGACTTCTTCTCTAGAACCTGTACTTTCTCCTCTTAAACTTGCACCTGCTTCTCTAGAACCTGTACCTGGTTTTGCCTCTTCTTCCCATGATCTATGGGCTTGCCCATCAACGTATATAGTCCATGCTCCCCAACTCCAATCATGACACTTGTGGAGCTAAAGTCTCTAGGCATGAGTATTTCCTTCCTACCCTGGAACAATACCTCAAACCCCTTCTGCTCAATCGCTGATACAAACATCACATTATATCTGAGTTTCGGTACAAACAATACATACTGAACTCACATCACCTAACTTGACTCCATCCTAAATGGCACGACACTTGATCCCCTGATCTCTTTCTAGCTCTTGTTGCCTAGCACCATGTACAACTTCGAGTCCCACTCAGCTAGAGTCTCGAATACATCACGCGAACCTGACATATGAGGTATTAAGGAATCCTTGACATCGTCTAGGATGATCAACTTTGCCTTTGTATCAAACTCTTCGTACACCTCCAGCTCCTTAGGGTTTGTTGACTTTTTTATTTCTTTCTTGGCAAAGTCCTAAATCATGTTCACCATTAGAACTAACTTGATCATTTCCTTCCATGGACTATAGTTGGACAACCCTTCCAACCTGTCGTCATACTGAAGACCAACCTGCAACTTTGACATTATTGTGAACCCTTCAACAACAATGTGACCAACTCCCTCTTAAGTTGTACTTCGTTGTGCACTCTCTGATTCATTGGCCCTTCAAAGTACCTTTGATACCATGTTGTTTTTCCACGATACTGGAGTCTAGGTTAGAATCTTACAATCGTTGATGCTACCAATCTAAGTATCACAACAAACTACTTTGCACAACGAAACAATATACAACAATATACTAGTGCACAAATATAGACAACTTTTTACAAAACCCAACTTCATTATATTAACAAACTGATAAATACAATTTTCTAGGGCTTTTGTACCAGGGATAATGTCCCTCATACATCCACTAATACAAGAATACAAGAACAAGATACGTTGATCATCTAACTGATATTGTGCACCATCATAGCTCCTCGATCATACCCTGAACACAACTACGGGTTCTTCGATCCCGTTCTGCATCACCTTCCTCTATCAATGTACCAACTCCTTTAGGCCACTGAACACGTCTCTCCAATCGGCCCTCTAGCTGATCATAAGTCTATTTACAACCAACACATAGGGTCTTCAAGGAAACAACACTTTGAGACTTCTTGTTTACTGTTGCTCCCCAACTATTTAGGGACTTCTTCCCACTATTGTCTTCCTATGCTACTCCAATGACGACAAAATTAGGGAAGGAGGGTTGCCACCTATCACTGCTAGAATTCCTTCTTCACCAATGAACTTGGGCTACAATTGCTCCTCTATGACCTCCTTCTTTAGCCCTTCAAAGATCAATCAACGAGCTCAACACATCTACCTCTCCTAGAAGACCTAGTGTCCTTCCTAGTTCTGCACTTAGGGCCCACAAGGATCACTTTCTCATTGCCCTCCAACCGTCCACAAGTGTCCTTCTAAATCTGTCCAATTTGGACTTATCCTCTAGTAACAAATCAACCTCAAATACATCAATACATACCTCTAGTCTAGGTCAGTCCTTCTGTTGTAGATTTTGGTCCTGGTTAGGGTTGATGTTAGTCTGCTCCATCTCCTTATTTCTCCTCCCAAAACCTTCTCCAGGGTTGTAGCGCGCCTCTATCTTGAATCTTCTTCTACTCGCTGCGTCCTAGGAGAGTTACCAACCCTATTTCGGCCTTACGACACCCTTACAGGCAAAGTTATGTGAAAATTCGGAATCCCCGAACCACGACTGCAACAAATATTATATTTTTTGTACTGAATCAAGTTATTTACAGTATTTATAGTAAACATCGAAATAATTACAACTGCAGCCTTCACAACTTAAATAATATGCGGAAACAAGAATTGGGCAAGAAATAAATAGCGCACACAAGTGACACCATTGTTTTTGGACCAATGTCCCCGGAAAAACCCAATGTGGGAAAACTGGCACAATAGCTAAGAGTTTGTATTATTACCCAGTAATTTATGAGTACAATTTTTCGAATGCCCAAACTAGCAATCCTATACAGAGATCTAACTGGACAAAAAGATAGTGAGATGATCTCACCCTGTCACTGGAAAACCTGACACTAATTTGCGTTGGAGGTGAGCCTCTGCGTAGTACTGTGTCACTGCTCTTGGGACTGCGCTGCACCTCCCCATTGGGTGAAAACCCAAAAAATTATTCCGATGGATAATTTAGCCTTCTAATGGTTGGAATAAGTTATAAATAGATCCATAATAGTGATATAAGTTTGAAAAACAAATATGAAGACTAATGCAAGGGTTTATAGATGATATACACTTACTTGGAAATGACCCTTGTACCTTGAGAATTGCAGGATCTGAAGTGTATTTTGCTAAAAATTAATGCAGATTTTGAACATAAACTAAATATACATTGTGAAATATGTATGTTTAAATCCCAAAAAGAAGGTATATCTCTCGCTCGGATGAAATCTAAAAATATGGCCCGAAACCCCAAGGTTTGACTAACTAATCTTGAAATGAAATTCAGAAAGTACAAGCTAGTAAATATTTTTCTTTTTATTTTTATAAAACAGGAAAAATAAAAGATTTTGAGATTTTTAAAAAAGGTGGTTGCTAAGATATGCTTACCTTGGCCAAATATTACCTTTCAAATGCCAAGTTGTGTATCACAACTAATCTTAGGTTAGCCTTGCACTCTGGACAAAAGATGGGCTTGGCGTCAAGAAGACCGTATAACACCCACCTTTGTCTAAGATAGCTCCGATAAGACATCCACCTAGTTGAAGATACCCCCAATAAGGCTTTGTCCAACCTCTGGATCCAACAAATCCATCCTTCAACAAGGGAAATAATGAAGAAGAGCACCTTGGTTATTCTCTCTACATGGCTATGTGGCCTTGTTACCCACCACTTGTGGGTGATATTCATAGGGGGGAATTTTTTCTTCTAGATGGTCCTCAGCTGGTAGCCAACAACTCTTTGCAGCCACCAGATAGCTCGATGTGCCACTATCTCCATTGTTTGAGCCAACCATATGCTCACTCGCCCATCTTTTACGATCTTACGTTTGAAGGTGGGCCTTCCAACCCCAAAGGTATGGCTTTTCATTGTATAGTTGGGTATTTTGTTTACCTATCATGGACACTTTTGGGCATGGATTAGTGGTGGGATCTAGCGGAAAGAGTGGGTTTAAAAAGTGGGCTTGGTTTATACTCTTGTCTCCTTTGTCCAATTTGATGGTTAACCTTATATCCTAGTCCCGTGGCATCTCCTTTATTGGCTACTAGCTTTAGGGGTGACACTACATGGGAAACCCCGATTTTGGTTGCATGGTCGTGCTTTCCAGCACCATATATATCACTCCCTTCCGCTCATTATAACCCTTTTCACCATATCTCCCATCCAGGTCCACATTTGTCCATTGGGTCCACAAAGAGTTAGCTTCCCCCTCCCCTTGTCCACACTATGGATTGCGCTTGGAATGATGCCCCAGAGGTTGATGCAGCTAAAAAACGAAAGGAAAAAGCATAATTTGGCTACTCTCAACAGGAAATGTACCATAAAATGCAAACGATGGCTAAGACATACAAATTTAGCACGTGGGCAAAAGCCAAACATGAGCTCTACCCATATCATTATGGCCATCACCCTAATTCCTAGGGTGCCTCATATCGGCCCTTTACGTCATAAAGGAACCCATGATTGTCCCAACCCCTAGTAGCCGATGAACTTCCCCACCTTAAGGGGGTATTCACTAATATATCTCACACATCATGCTCTCATCCCCTAGAGCCTCGAGCAGTTATAAAAGAAAAATCAATAAAAGGAAAAAGGCATATAAAGAAGGGTGGAAAAACAAAGGTCAGGGTAACTCATGTACCACGATTGCTCCCTCCTACATTCATACACCCAAGTGTGGGCTTCCCTTATTATAGCTAACCTTGTACTATGGCATGTGGCTTGGAGCCTTCCCTTGATGCCCCACTCCATTCCATCATTATTTCACATGCTACCTACCATTTGATGGATGTACCATGGACACATCACTCCTCTTAGAGACTGAAACCACCTAATAGGGTCTTTGGCTAACCTTCTTCTTGAAGTTGGAGACACATGTACATTCTAAAGTCCATTATGGAAGGGCATGCCACTATGAAGTGTCCACTTGGATCCATGATTTGTAAGCTCGTTTACTTAATTACACTAATGATTTGTTGTACTAGAAGGTGAGGGGACACATTGGAACTTATACAAGATTGCAGGTGGGTCTTTGTCTTGGGTTTGGTCTACTTATAAGGGATCCAAGCCCTCTAGAGGGTCATATTGACATTTGTAGGTTGAGCATTACGAACCATGGGCCTCCACCATAGCAGAGAGTAGATTGCCACATCATGGGATCCTTCAGTTCCAATCATTGTTTGCTCGTGTTCCATTTATTTGATGATGATGATGCACCTTGACAACTTTGCCCAGTTGGCTACACTCTTGCACCACAAACTTGGCAGCTGATCCAGGGCCCAAATGAGGACGTGTCTCACCATGGGAGACAATGGAAGGGCTTGCATCATTCTTTCATCCCTTACAGATGGGATACAAGCTTGTTCAATCCATTTGGAGACCCATGAGGATGTTTTGTGCCCCCATACCTACTTGGAGGCACCACAGGTCATTTGCTTGGATGTCAAGGGGCCACCCACTTTATCACTATGTTTGGAGCCCATCCATTCATTTTGGCACACATTGGACTCCACTAGGCCTCTTCAATGGCCCTTTGACCTATTGTATCTATCATTTTTTCCTCTTAAGAGGCTTATTTTTGTATTATGGAGTTATCTTGGCGGGATTGTCACCAAGTAATGTTATTTTTGCACATTATTTTATTAATTGGAGCATCATTAGGCCTAATTAGGAAAATCGAACCCCTTGAGAAGGATATATATGGATGTGATGATCATTTCATTTTAGCATCACTTGGATTGGGATCTTTATCTCTTCTTGAGAATTTTGCTATAGCTATTGGAGGATGAATTGGATATCTTTGATGCATTTTGATATTTGGAAATCTTCTCTTTGTCTTGGATCTTCGATTTTTGTCTCTCTTGATGATTAGATATATTCGCTATACTTGTAAGTGCCATTTTCATGATTTATTTCTCTATTTCATGTCAACGTATAATGTGAAGGAGAAGGAAGGGTGACTTATGAGAGACTTGTTAGTGCAGACAAGGTACAAAGAAGTTGCAGATTATTTTTCATGCTTTTAGAGGACCAAATGCTCCTCAGTGGAGAGGATTGATCTAGGTGGCTCCAGACACATGCAGAAGTCCAAGAGGACTCAAAAAGGGTCAAAATTCAAAGTGGTAAGATCGCTCTCAAACCAACGCTAGATTGAAATGCTCATCGCCCTGATTCCAATAGTGTAAACGCCACTCGAATCTGAGCTCGTATGAGGGAGATAGAGCCAGTTAAAGTTGCGGTCAAAGTTGGGCTTTGGGCCAGGTGTAAGTGTCCTACAAATTCACCTTCAACCGGCATGGAAACTTAGCTTCCGAGAGCGGGCGAAATTGTTGCCTTTTTATTTTGTCTAATATCCCATATATTAGACAAAATCGAAAAATACCTGTTATTAATTAAAAATAAAAAAAATATATGTGATGAGGTGGCGGGCCATGACTCCCGCCATCAACCCCTCCCAAACCATATATTTAAAAAACAAATTTTAATTAAAATGAGCCGATAGGTCGTGATCCCTGTCGGCCCCAACCCACATAACAAAACATTATATATATTGGGGTGGGCAGGCCACCTCTGGTGGACCTGGCCCACACCCCCACCTATTGCCACTTGTCACTTGAACCGTGGGCGGCGGGGTTTGAACCCGCCCGGCAGGAACATTCGGCTCGCCACTTGGGCGCCCACACCACACAAAACACCAACGATCACAAACGCGCCCCCGTTTAATGCGTAACAAAACAAACAACGCACCATTTTAAAACAAAATGCCAAACCATACTCTATGTTTTGGAGGGGTCGGGATTTGATCCCCCGAACTCCACGCCTCCATCAGTCCGCCCTAACCAACACGCCAATGGCGCTTCATTGAAATATCCACCCTCCAATTAAAAAATAAGCCTCCACTTCATTTGCACGAGAGGGACCAAGAACGGAATGGAGGGAGAGCACGACGAAACGGAGAATGAGAACAGAGTTTCTGTGCAGCGGAACCATGCCCATGGGGAACAATGACACAGTGTGCAAAGGTGGAACCATGATGGCACGCTTTTCGAGACACAATTTTTGCAGAGAGCCTTAAGATGCTAAAAAGATTCATTGGGAGGTAAAAATTCATTTTGTCAGAATTTAATCAAGTTTACAGTCATTTTTCTCAAATTTTTGCGGGGAACACAATGGCAATGTTGGATTCGCCTTTTGAGCATCAGATTTGCAGATTCCCAACAAAGGAGAATCTTTGAGAATCTTGAGGGAATCTTCCAGATTCCTTGGATGCTGAAATTTCCCAGATCTAGAATGTAGCGATCTTTATACTCATTCTTCTCAGAATTTCGTGAGGATCTCAATGGCGAGATCAATTTTCTAATTTGATTTGCAGATCTTCAGTGAACCCAAAGGAGGGAATCTTTGGAGAATCGCAAGGGAATCTAAAAGATTCCTATAGGCCTAGATTTTGCCGGTATCAGAATTCAGAAAATGGATAGTTGATTTTACACCTCGTGATGACACAAATTCAGTGGTGTAGTCAGTTTTTGCCGTTGAGCCTTCTATTTTTCAGCCATTTTCCACATTGGAGTAATGGTGTCAGATTTTAGAGTACAGACAGTCGATTTTATGACATTCGACTCCACAATTTCGATGGTGAATTCAAATCCAACAACTGAATATTCCATTCTTCAGTCAGCATCAGAGTTGAGGTATATGAAGTGTTGTTGTCATGTACTTCTTTGATCATTCACTGTGAGATGTACTATGTTGTTTCGATTCCTGCTTGATGTATGATGTAGAATATTTGTGTCTATTTCATGTGAGATGTATTCATCATGGATTGTTATGGATGTTTTGATTGAGATCCCTTTGTTGCCATGATGGCGAGATACTCATTGTCAGCATGGGTGTTTTGGTTGAAATCCCTTTGATGCCATGATGGCGGGATACTCATTGTCACCATGTGTAAGATTATGTCATGCTGATAGGAGGCCTATTGTGAGTGATAGTTCCTATAGCGAAACGTCTCGTGTAGAGACTTTGCCACTCATATAGAGGGCACATGTTCTTGTATGACATAAAACATAGTCCATGTACATCTTCACCATTTCCAGCATTGAATGAAGCGGCCAACACCATCTTGACACCAGGCCCGGAGACGTAGTCCACACTGGACAAACTATGTTATCAATGTCTTTTGTTTACGATTTGTTGATCGTCATTATGTTTCCATTTGTTTAAGCATGCATATATGTTCATTTATGCTCTTATAAAATGCAATTCTAACTACATCACGGAAACAAAAGATCTTGGTTAAATCTGGGAGTTGAGTCAACTTGGATCAGCAGCGGAGACGGAAGAAGGACGTCTCAAAGATCAAATGCTTCAGGTGTGGTGAAATGGGTCACTATGCAACACAGTGTCCTCTGAGGAAGAAGGACAAAGATGAGAAGCACGATTTGAAGGCTGCAGCCACGAAGATCGAGGAGGAGGAGTTTTCCATGACAACTGAGATACCTCCAGGAGGGAGGTGGGCTGATTTAGAGCAGTAGTTTGAAAGAGCTACAGATGGGCAAGATGCTTGAGGAGCCCACCTCTCGGATCAATTCCTTGCTACGGGAGCCCAGATAAGTAGCTGGATGGACCAGTGCCAGTTGGTGCAGAGGAGTGTTGGAGCAAGAAATGCAGTGACTAGAACGCCAAGTCTAAGCAGTGTAGTGTAGAGTTGCAGCAGTGCAGGGAGGCACAGTGCAATAGCAGCAGTAGCGTAGTGGCTTCAAAAGATAGCGTGGGACTAGCAGGAGTTAGATATTCCACATCAAGATGCATCTATGTTGAACACTTGTTTAGATTTTGGGATGTTTTTCAGTTGCAGTGCGGATGAAGTGTTAGCAGTGGCAATGCTAACAGTAGCACAAATGCAACACTTGATAGGGAGCTGTAGTACAGATATAGTGTTGACAGTGGCAGGGTTGACAACAGTACAGTTGCAGTAGCAGCGCAGTAGTTGGTGGACAGCATGTTAGACATCAGCATCACAAAGGACAATGTTATGAAGTCTGGGTGATGCTTCAGTGGGAAGCATTGTTAGAGCACATTCCTCTCTAAGAGGGAGTGTTGATTTCTGGTAGCATCATATGTGCTCTAAGTCTCAAATTTTTCACGGAGGCTTAGGGAAATGTATTCCAAAGAACCCATAAAGCATTTTGGGAAATTCCACCCAAAGACAGTTTTATTAAAATAATTAATTATTTTTAATGGGACCCTAAGTCTAAACTAACTAAAAATAATTAATGGGTATTAATCTAATTGTGGGTGTAACTTCTAGAAGAAGATGAGGATCAAGCTGAAATGATCTTTAGCTTCTAATCTGGGCCGTTGAATGTCAACGAGAAGATTATTTAAGGAGGCTTGAGGGTCATTTGGAAGACACACAGAGAGTTGATCAGTTAGATTGAATTACTGAGCTAGTGAGCAGCGCAGTGATTTCGTGGTGATCACGCAGAGAGGGGAAAATATAGTTTTGGTTGGACAACCTTCTCTGGAGCCAAGAATACACAGTAGAGAGGTAGAGAAAGACGCAAAGGAGGCAACGCAGGGCCTAGTGAGGGTGACACAAAGCCAGGAAGGGTTCACACAGAGCAACACAGTGCTTTCCAAGCAAAAGTTTGAGATTTTGCTGGGGGTTTGATATTCTAAGCCAGGAGGGTTGAAGTCGAAGCTCTTGAGAGAAAATCGATCCAGTAGAGAGGTGATGCAGTGCCTCAAAGGCAGTGATGGAGGCCCACACAGTGACTGCATAGGGGAAACATAGAGGTAGCCAGGGACTCGTTGGTTCAACTGACGGATCAATAGGGACTTACAGTGTGGAGTGAGGTAATCTCACTAATTTATTGTGCCGAATGATATTCTCTATACTAGATAGCCAACAAGGCATCCAGAGTTTTTATTCAGAAATTACTACTACATAGTAATCAAACCCTCAGATCTGTTGCATCGGTTTTCCCATATTGGGTTTTTCTGGGGACATTTGTCCAGAAATAACGGTGTCCTGTGTGATGTTTTTCTCTTATTCTCAGTTTTCTTGTTTTGGCATATTATTTTAAATAGTGAATGTTGCAGTTGTATTTACTTCAATATTTACCATAGAACATAGTAAATAACTTGTATGGATTAACAAGTAGGAGAAGTGACATCAGTTTGCTACAGTAGGGATTCCGGGTTTAGGAATTTTCAGAATACCATCCCTAAAGCCAAATGGTTAGTAAAAGAGAAATCCGAGGTTAATATCCAAAAGGTGTCTAGGGGACAGGAGCATAGACCTAGCCCATTCTTTCCGCTGAATCCCCCCATTAATCCATGCCCATAAGTGTCCATGATAAGCAAACTACAATACTCAATTACCAAATGACAAGCCATACCATTAGGTTCGGGAGACCCACCTTCAAACATACGATCATGGCAAAAGGGCGAGGGACCACATGGCTAGCTCAGGTGGTGGAGAAATGGCATAATGAGCTAGCTAGTGGCTGCAAGGGGTTGTTGGCTTCTGGTTGAGGACCATCTTGGAGAAAAAAAATTCTACCCACAAAATGGTGGGTAACATCTAACTCCAACTAGGACATGATCTCTTGAAGAAGTGGGCGAAGCTACTTGAAAGAGAGGTCACGAGAACTCCAACAATCTCTTGGTTACGGTAGACTTGTCACCTACACATATAATAGATGGAAAAACATGAGGCAGCATGCTTTCGCGGAGTTTCATGATCGCACATGCTAAATGTTAGACCATAAAATCAAAAATAAAATATGCAAATTTTAATTTAAATTCATCTAATCTACCATGAGAAACAGGGAAAATTTTAAGGATGGAAAATTATCTTGAAGTATAAAAACATTGGTGAATCTCACTAGTCCCTAATATGAAAACTATAAAATGTTTATTGATGTATTTTTTAAATTATTCAAATTTATAATGATTTTATATATACTCTCTATATAATCTAAGCAATTTTTAAGGTAAAATAATTTTAGATTGTAAAATTTGGTCCATTCATTTTTATAAAAAAATGGAAATTGGCGAATCTTTTTTTGGAAAATTAGCCCACTTGTGAATACTATCCCCTAAAATTTTCAATGATGAGAAATATCATATGATGTTAGTTCTAATGCAAAATCAACATGCAATGCATCCTACCCTACCATGCATATGACGAAGCCATTATTAAGTGTAATCATAAAGCCAGTGCAACCAACATATCATCATGTCAATATAAATATGCCTGCCTATATGATTACTCATGCAACAAATCCCAAAGCAAATGCAAAACCCAAACACATGGAGGATGTTGTGGGCAGGAGATGGGAAAATATGATGCCCACACATGGATGATTATGTGAGAAGAGGTAATAAAATGATGTATTCTAGTCCATGAAATCTTTTCTTGCAATCAAAATATAGAGATGTCAACAACCAAGCTCCTAAAATTTTGATGGATGGCAATCTCTGGCATACCACTTCCACCATTGTCCTCAAAATTTACGTCATGGATTATGGCCTTTATTGGGTTATGATTAGTAGGAAAGGGGGGGCGATGAGATGGAGAAATACAAGTAGGTTGCAGATGATGATTACACTAGAGAGGGAAGACCCTGGAGTGATTAAAAGTTAAAACCCTGAGGGTGCATCCAAGGAGGAAAAGTATAATCAATGAAGGGTTCTTCCTTGACACTATACTCGGGAGGGAGGAAGGGCTCACAGTTACTTGAGATCATATAACTAGAGGTGAGGGAATCACTTGATGAAGACTCAAGATGATGACCAATAGGAAAAAGGGAGGAAGAAATATTGTATTCAACGGGTTTTGCTTTCCCAAAATCATAATCTAAAGGCTCAAGTGATTTGAACATAGAATCATACTTATGAGGAGTGGGAGCCTTATCAATTTCCTTAGCATCAAAGATTGGGTCTCTCCTAACAGGAAAATTGATCACCTCCAACTACCCCTCTTTATGCTAAGGAAAATGAAGATTCTCCTTCCCAAGGGTATCAATGGGTATGTCATCGTAAATAGTGCCTGAGGGGAAGGGAAGACCAATCTCATCCTCATCCTCATCCTCATCCTCCTTGTCGGTGTCGTAAATGGGAGCAGAATCAAATTGATGACCAACAATTTCCCATTTTTGCTTTTCAATGTGGAAATAATCTTCAATGTCATTTTTCAAGGGGCAAATGGGATCATCTCTCTCAAGGTTTTCAAAAGATGATTCATCGGGAGTAATATCCTTGAGAAAGGTAGGGTTGGTCTCAATTTCACTTTCCATAAATTCATCCTTTCCAGCGCATGTGTCCTCAAAATCATCATTTTCATCATGTGGACCCAAGGAGGACTCATCTTCTCACTCATTACCTAGATCTTGATGATGCTTGATGAAGGCTTCCTCTTGGATGCTTAATGCAGGGTGTACTTGAAAATGACTAAGAAAGCCATCAACGAACTTTTCAATAGATGAGATGCTCCTAGGTTCATGATCATGCAGCCATGAGTTATGACCTGTTTATTTCTAGTAGCATTGGATGTGCTCTAAGCCTCAAAATATGCAGGGAGGACAGGACACATGTATTCCACAATACCCAGAAATCGTTTTGGGAAATTCCACCCGGATACAATTTTATAAAAATAATTAATTATTTTTAATGGGTGCCTAAGTCTAAACTTAGGAAATTAAAATAACTAAAGGGTATTAATCAAACTGAGGGTGAAACTTCTAAAAGAAGACAGAGATCAAGTCCAAATGATCTGAGCCATTGATTAGAATCTAATCTAGGTCATTGATTACTCAATTGTAGGATTATAAGGACTTTGATGGGCATTTGGAAAATACATCGAAGAGAGATCAAGAGATCAAATTTCTTGGAGAAGACAACACAACAGTTGCTAAAGAGAAGATTGAAGTGATTTCTTACAGTGAGGGGCAAGGATAGTTCTGGTTGGAGAGTTTCCTGACCTAGGAATACATCACAGAGGAGGCAGAGAGAGGTCCAAAAGAGGCAGTGCAAAGGCCACGGTGGGCAGTGTAAGCCCACACAGAAGCAGCGCAGAGCTTCAAAGGGAGTTTGAATTCCAGCCAAGAGAGACGAGTTTCAGTGCAGGAAGCCAGGCTGTGAGACCGGAAGGCCTAAAGTTCAAATCTCCAAACAACAGGAGATCCAGGAGAGGTGACGCAAATCCCCAGAGTGGCTGATGCAGAACTGCGTAGGCTGATGTAGTAACTGCGCAGAGCCAGCGTGGGGCTAGCAATCTAGGCCCTGGATTAGTGTCGGATAGCCAGTGATAGTGTGAGATATTTCTCACTAATCTTCTACTAGTCAGATTCTCTATATTGGATAGCCAACAAGGCATCCAAAGATTGTATTCAGAAAACTACTGCTTAATAATACAAACCCTCAGTCGCTGCACCAGTTTTCGCGCATTGGGTTTTTCCTGAGACATTTATCCAAAAATAACGGTGTCACTTGTGTTGTGTATTTATTTCTTGCTCAGTTTCTTGTTTCCGCATTTAATTTAATTGGTGAAGACTGGAGTGTATTAGTTTTAGTTTTTGCTGTAGGATGCAGTAAATAATTTGTTTATTAATTGAAAAATAAAAGGAACTTAATTAATAGCTGCAATAGAAATTTGGGCTTCCAAATTTTCACATGTTATCACAGTTGTAGGTGAAGCAAGAGGCAGAGACGGAAAAGCCCAGCGCTGGAGAGGAGGGAAGTCGAAGTACGTGTAGGCAACAAATCGAATACCTAGAGGGATTGCGCAATCCAGGCTAAGAGGGCAAAATTTTCGAGGATAGTCTCTCTCTGAGTGAGTCGACAAAGAGAAAGACTTTCAGATCGAAGGTTGTTAGTGTCAAAGGGAGTTGCGCAGAAGCATGAACATAGAGCAAGTTTTCTGCAGCACTTGCTAGGGCATAAAAGCGTCAGAAGGAAGGAGACACTGTTGAGGGAATTTCTTCCTCAGAGAATTCTTGGCCAAGGAATTTGATTTCTCATTTGCTGAGTAGCAGCAGGGAGCAGTTGATCTACTAACTCCAACAGGGAGTGCGTAGGCCAGCCCAACAGCAGTGCAGAGGAGAGAGGAGGTAGTTCAACATGTCATTGGCAAAGATGGCAACTCGTGGGTTGCGAGATTAGGATCGGTTGGAGGGTGCATCCAACTATGTGGTCTGGAAGGCAAGGATCTCATGCCTTCTAGATGAGCGTGATCTCAAAACCTATGTTGAAAATGTGGTTTCTATACCCACGGATCCAGGTCCGCTCAAGAAGTACAAGGCTGAAATGGCGAAGGCCAAATGATTGATCCTCGACGGAGTGAGAGATCACGTAGTGTGTCACATTGCCAGCAAGGATACTGCCTAGAAAATGTGGGAAGCATTCGCCACGCTATACAAAGGATCTTCCAAACAACGGAAGATGTACTTGGAGCAGAAGATGAGATCCACGCAAATGCGGAAGGGGGAACACATTGATTTGTTCCTAACGAAGCTTTAGGAAATACTAGACTCGTTGGCAGCTGTGGGGTCAACATCTCAGCCCACCAAGATGGTGAGGCTGGCCCTCAATTCAGTCTCAGGGGAATGGCAAGTATTTGTCCAAAGCATCTTGGGCGGAGAAAGATTGCCATATTGGGAAGGGATGTGGGCCGCTCTTCAGCAGGAAGAGATGAGGAGAGACTTGGACAAGTGAAAACTTGATAGCAGTAGCAGTAGTGGAACAAAGCCTAAGGAGGAGGAAGAGAATGCAACCCTTGCATCTAAGAAAGGGCAGTAGGAGCAGCGGAAGAAGAAGAAAGATGTTTCGAAGATCAAGTGCTTCTGGTGTGGTGAACTTGGTCACTACGCTATGCGTGTCCTCTCAAGAAGAAGGACAAGGACGAGAAGCATGATCCGAAGGCTGCATCTGCAAAGATCGAGGAGGAGGAGTTTTCCATGGTTGCCCAGATACCTTCAGGGGAGAGGTGGGGTGATCTAGAACTATAGTTGGAAAGAACTACAAATGGGCATGATCCATGAGGAGTCCACCTCTTGGATCAATACCTTGCTACGGGAGCCTAGATTAGAAGTAGCAGGATGGATCGGTGGCAGTTGGTGCAAAGGAGTGTCGAAGTGACAATTGCAGTAACTAGGAGCGCCAGACAATGAGCAACGCAAAGCAGAATTGGCAGCAGTGCAGTTGGCATAGAGCATAGTTAGCAACAGCGCAAAGGCTTTAGAGGGTCAGCGTAGAGACTAGCAGTAGTCAGAACTCCAACAACAGATGCATCATGTTGAACCCCTATTCAGTAATTTTGGATGCTTTTCCGTTATTGATGTAGTAGCAACAGCAGTTGGAGAAGGTTGCAGTGTAGATGCAATGTTGGCAGTGGCAGTGCCAGCAATAGCACAGATGCAAAACTTATGAGGGTTGCAGTACAAATGCAGTGTTGGCAGTGGCCGGGTTAGCAGCAGTATAGATGCAACATTTGTGCAGTGATTGGTGGGCAGTGATGTCAGACATTAGCAGCGCGGAGGGAGATGTTACAGACAAGGGTGGTGCTTCAGTAGGATGCATTACCAGAGCACATTCCTCGCTAACCGAAAGTGTTGAATTATGGTAGCATCGGATGTGCTCTAAGCCTCAAAATTAGCAGGGAGGCTAGGACACATGTATTCCACAATACCCAGAAATTGTTTTGTGAAATGCCACTCGGAGATAGTTTTATTAAAATAATTAATTATTTTTAATGGGTGCCTAAGTCTAAACTTAGGAAATTAAAATAATTAAAGGGTATTAATCAAACTGAGGGTGAAACTTCTAGAAGAAGATGAAAATAGAACCAAATGATCTCATCCATTGATTAGAATTTAATATGGGTCGTTGATTACTCAAGTGGAGGACTATAAGGACTTTGATGAGAATTTGGAAAATACATCGGAGAGAGATCAAGAGATCGAATTTCTAGAGAAGGTAGTGTAACAATTGCTAGAGAGAAAATCGAAGTGATTTCTTGCAGTGAGGGGCAGGGATAGTTCCGGTAGAGTTTCCTAATCCGGGAATACATCGGAGAGGAGGCAAGGAGAGATCCAGAAGAGGCAACGCAGAGGCCATGCTGGGCAGCGTAAGCCCACATAGAGGCAACGCAAAGCTTCAAAGGGAGTTCGAATTCCATCCAGGAGAGATTAGTTTCAGTGCAAGAAGTTGGGGTATCTGACCGGAAGGCCCAAAGTTCAAATCTCCAGACAGCAGGAGATCCGGGAGAGGTGACGCAAATCCCTAGAGTGGCTGACGCAGTAGCTGCACAAAGCCAATGTGGGGCCTGCAATCTAGGGCCTGGATCAATGTCGGATCGCTAGTGATAGTGTGAGGTATTTCTCACTAATCTTCTGCCTGTCAGATTCTCTGTATTGGATAGCCAGCAAGGCATCCAAAGATTGTTTTCAGAAAACCACTGCTTAACAATACAAACCCTCAGTTGCTGCACCGGTTTTCTTGTATTGGATTTTTCCTGGGACATTTGTCCAAAAATGATGGTGTCACTTGTGTTGTGTATTTCTTTCTTGCTCAGTTTCTTGTTTCTGCATTTAATTTAATTGGTGAAGGTTGCAGTGTATTAGTTTCGGCATTTGTTGTAGGATGCAATAAATAATTTATACAATAATTGACAAATAGAAGGAACTTAATTAGTCCCTACAGTAGAAATTTGGGCTTCCAAATTTTCACATGGTATCAGAGCATCAGGCGAAGCAAGAGTGTAGAGCAAGAAAATCCCAACATTGAAGAGAAGGAGCGAAGTTGAAGTGTTGTGTAGGCAGAAAATTGAATCCCCAGAGGGATTGCGTAGTCCAGGCCAGGAGGGAAAATTTTTTGAGGATAGTCTCTCTCTGAGTGAGTTGACAGAGAGAAAAACTTCCAAATCAAATGTTGCTAGTGTTAGAGGGAGCAACGCAGAGCAAGTTTTCTGCAGTGGTTGTTGGGGCAGAAAAGCGTCAAAGGGAAGAAGGAGACCCCATTGAGGGAATTTCTTCCTCGGAGAATTCCTAGCCAAGGAATTCAATTTCTCATTTGTTGTGCAATAGCAGGGAGAAGCAGATCTACTAAATCCAACAGGAAGTGCGTAGGCCAACCCAATAGCAGCGCAGAGGAGAGAGGAGGCAGTTCGAAATTTCATTAGTAGAGATGGAAACTCATGGTTTGCGAGATCAGGATCGGTTGGAGGGTGCATCCAACTATGTGATTTGTAAGGCAAGGATCTCAGGCCTTTTGGATGAGCACGATCTCAAAACCTATGTTGACAGTGTAGTAGTTGTACCTGTCGATCCAGATCCGCTCAAGAAGTACAAGGTTGAAATGGAGAAGGCCAAACGATTGATCCTCGACAGAGTGAAAGATCACGTAGTGTGTCACATTGTTAGCAAGGATATTTCCCGACAAATGTGGGAAGCATTGGCCACTCTATATGAAGGATTTTTCGAACAACAGAAGATGTACTTGGAGCATAAGATGAGATCCACACAGATGTAGAAGGGGGAACACATTGACCTGTTCCTAACGAAGGTTCAGGAAATCCTAGACTCGTTGGCAGTTGTCGGGTCAACACCCCAGCCTACCGAGATGGTGAGCCTGGCCCTGAATTCAGTCTCAAAGGAATGGGAAGCATTTGTCTAGAGCATCCTGGGTAGACAAATATTGTCGGATTGGGAAGGGATGTGGGCCGCTCTTCAGTAGGAAGATATGAGGAGAGACTTCGCAAGTGCAAACTTGATAGCAGCAACAACAATGAAACGAAGCCCAAGGAGGAGGAAGAGAATGCAGCCCTTGCATCTAAGGGGCAGCAGGAACAATGGAAGAAGAAGAAAGATGTTTCGAAGATCAAGTGCTTCCGTTTGGTCATTATGCTACGTAGTGTCCTCTCAAGGAGAAGGACAAGGACAAGAAGCATGATATGAAGGCTGCATTTGCAAATATCAAGGAGGAGTTTCCATGGTTGCCCAAATACCTCCAAGGGAGAGGTGGGTGATCAAGAACTGTAGTTCGAAAGAACTACAGATGGGCAGGATCCTTGAGGAGTCCACCTCTTAGATCAATACCTTGCTACGGGAGCCCAGATCAGAAGTAGCAGGATGGAATAGTGTCAGTTGGTGCAGAGGAGTGTCAGAATGACAGTTGCAGTAGCTAGGAATGCCAAAGATTGAGCAACGTAGAGCAGAATTGGCAGCAGCGCTGTTGGCACAGAGCAGAGTCAACAGCAGTGCAGAGGCTTCAGAGGGACAACGTAGAGACTAGAAACAGCCGGAACTCCAGCAACAGATGCATCATGATGAACACATGTTCAGTAATTTTGGATGCTTTTCCATTGCTGATGTAGTAGCAGTAGTAGTTGGAGAAGGTTGCAATGTTGGCAGTGGTAGTGCTAGCAGCAACACAGATGTAGAACTTATGAGGGTTGTAGTACAGATGCAACGTTGGCAGTGGTAGGGTCAATAGCATACAGATGCAGCATTTGTGCTGTAGTAGGTGATAGTGATGTCAGACATCAACAACGCAGAGGGAGATATTAGAAAGAAGAGTGATGCTTCAGTAGGTTGCATTACTAGAGCACATTCCTCGCTAAGAGGGAGTGTTGATTTCTGGTAGCATCGAATGTGCTCTAAGCCTCCAAATTTGCAGAGAGGCTAGGACACATGTATTCCACAATACCCAGAAAGCGTTTTGGGAAATTCAACCCGAAGATAGTTTTATTAAAATAATTAATTATTTTTAATGGGTGCCTAAGTCTAAGCTTAGGAAATTAAAATAACTAAAGGATATTAATCAAACTGAGGGTAAAACTTCTAGAAGAAGATGAAGATCGAGTCCAAATGATCTGAGTCATTGGTTAGAATCTAATATTGGTCGTTGATTACTCAACTAGAGGATTATAAGAAGGACTTTGATGGGCATTTGGAAAATACATTGGAGAGAGATCAAGATATCAAATTTCTCAGAGAAGGTAGCGCAATAATTGTTATAGAGAAGATCAAAGTGATTTCTTGCAGTGAGGAGCAGGGATAGTTCTGTTTGGAGAGTTTCCTGATCTAGGAATATATAGTAGAGGAGGCAGAGAGAGATCCAGAAGAGGCAACACAGAGGCCACGCTGGGCAGCTTAATCCCATGTAGAGGCAGTGCAGAGCTTCAGAGGGAGTTCAAATTTCAGCCAGGAGAGACGAGTTTCAGTGCAGGAAGCCGAGGTGTGAGACTGGAAGGCTTGAAGTTCGAATCTCCAAACAGCAGGAGATCTAGGAGAGGTGACGCAGTCCCTAGATTGGGTGATGCAATAGCTACGCAGAGCCAGCATGGGGCCAGCAATCCAGGGCCTGGATCAATGTTGGATCGCCAGTGATAGTGTGAGGTATTTCTCACTAATCTTCTTCCAGTCAGATTCTCTATATTTGATAGCCAACAAGGCATCCAAAGATTGTATTCAGAAAACTACTGCTTAATAATACTCTTAGCTGCTGCACTGCTTTTCCCACATTGGGTTTTTTCAGGGACATTTGTCCAAAAATAATGGTGTCACTTGTGTTCTGTATTTCTTTCTTGCGCAGTTTCTTGTTTCCACATTTAATTTAATTGGTGAATGTTGTAGTGTATTAGTTTCGGTATTTTCTATAGGATGCAGTAAATAATTTGTTCAGTAATTGACAAATAGAAGGAACTTAATTAGTTGTTGCAGTAGAAATTTGGGCTTCCAAATTTTCACATGACCATCGAGAGATCACATGAATAAAAACATAAGGACATCTTGGTGGACAACTTTCTCTCTTGAAGCATGTGCATTAAATCTTTCTACGTGGTCAATTGCATAAAGTGGATCACCATCAAATATCGGCACCCCACATACCATCCTTCCACAACATGATTAGGATGTCCAGGGATGCTAGCAATGTCCAAAGTGGGAAATTTATGAAAGAATAACAACCTATTTGAGGTATACATGAAAAATATGTAGGATTCGTCAAGGTGAAATTAAAGATGCCTAGAAATATGCTTGCTTCACCCTACAAGCATCGACCTTAAAGTTCAATGAAGAACTAGGGATTCATTCTTCCAATGGAGTTGCCAATAATGATATGTCAATATGTCGTATAGGGAACAAAATACACGTTTCGTGTCCCTGGCAATGTTGCCAAAATGTTACCGCTCAAACTAGCAGGGAACCTAAGGGGGATCCCTAAAGGGCAAATGTTAGGCCAAGGGCAACAAATGGAGACTTAGCTCACAGTCACCTCAGCTAAGGCTCCCTTCTATTTATGGATTTTCACTGATGAGAGGAGACCCAGTATATTATGGAGTCATCGATGAAGGGTAAGTCAATGAAAGGATGTGGGGTGACCCAAATAATCCCTTTCCCAAAAGAATTAGAAAAATAGAGCTTGCTTGCTTTCTAAGCAAGGTACAATGTCTTCTAGGGAAAGGAGGGGAGGATTTGAGGGTTCGGTTTATGGGATATGACTTATTAAGGAATTTCCCAATCCCTAAAATCCTTATTGAAATCAGTATCCCAGATGGTTCTTGAATAATTGTTTTTCATAGGAACAGGACCACACAGGACCAAGTGGAACCAGCTTAGTGTAAGGGAGAAGAGTATGGCAACCAATGATTATCCCTAACCTGTACAAGGTATGGAAATGGATCAACGAAAGAAAATCCAGTTAAAGGTTTGAATTGATCCAATAAGGTGTTAGCCTTTGGGGATGTTAGGGCAAAGATTGATCTCGAAGCTAGGGCTTGGCTTTTCTCACAACTCCACTGTTGGAATGGCTTCAAATTTGGAGGAGGTCTTGAGGAAACACCAGCACAAGAGGGGCGAGGAGATCGAACTTTTTGGAGGGCTAGTTCATCGGGAAAATGATGCCATAGGTGACCCAACTTGGCTAGACCTACGAAAGGTGAAAGAAGTTGGTTTACGGTGACCACCTTTTGCTAGATCAATGCCTTAGTCTTGGGAGAATGGATTCTATGATGAATATGAGTGAGGACCTTTGGTTCTTGGTCAAGGAGACTTGAAGACTACTTCGCTAGCCTTCTTGTTCAAAGAGAGGCAATCTTGCAGCTTTTATACGTAGATGTGCAAAAGGTGATGGCTTATCAAGATAACTTCATTGATAGAATTACCCCTAGGAGAGATTTCATTCAGAGACAAAATTCCACAATTTAAGCAATAAATGCATGCAACGATTAGCCCTAAAAATAGCGAAAATCCCAATCCAATGTATATGACAAAGTAAAACAAGAATAACATTAAAAGCATGTACTTACATGTAATAGGATATATCTATTGAAATTTCTAATTCTGACACGTCAAAAATTGCTACTGCATTATCTGGTTTATTTCACCTACTTGTTTATTTCTTAACAATTTATTTATTCTTATAAATACTGAAAATAAACACAAATGCAACCTTAACTCATATACAGATCAACAACTGAAATACTGGACAAACACACAAGGGACACCATTATTTTTGGACAATCATCCCCGGAAAAACCTAATGCGGGAAAACTAGTGCAACAATTTTGAGGGTTTTATTATTATGCAGATTTCTTGAGTACAACTAGGTTGCCAAACTGGCTCACCCAACAAAGATTTTTACACGGTAGTAATACCTCTTCTCGGCGATATATATTCAGCTTCTCAGCACTAGTCTGCCCCACGAAAATCCTTCCAGCGCTTCTTCAAGGCTCTGTGTCAGCCCTGCTAGCCTTTGTGTAGCTCTAGAACCCTTTTCGTCAGCCCTCTGCCTCTCTGCGTCAGCTCTCTGGCCCTCTGCGTCACCCACACAGGCCCCTCAGCCTCTACACAGTCTGTAGCTACCTCTGCATGGCTTCTGCTGCCTCTGCGTAGCCTCCTCATTCACTGTATTGACCATCTGGCACTATCTCTGCCTCTCTGCTATGTACTCACTACCCCTTGCTACAACTTAGATCACTTGTTTAAATTTTCTCAACAAACCCCGCTCCAGAATATCAAACTGATTGATCAATCTTGGTGTGTCTCCAACTGACCCTCAAGCCTCCTCTTATACTTTTCCTGTTGAGTCTTCAACTACCGAGATTAAGTCTCTAATCAACGTCTAAGATTAGATTTGGCTTGATCCATGTCATTTAAAACCTTCTCACCAAGTTTTATATTAATACCCATTAATATTTTAATTTTCTTAAGTTTAGACTTAAGAACTCCATTAAAAATATTAATTATTTTAATCTCTCTAATCGGGTGGAATTTTCCCAAACCATTTCTGGTTCTTGGAGATCTCATGTGCTTTAGCCTCTCCACCAATTTTCATGGCTAGAACACATCCGATGCTACCACAAATCAACAATATCCAACCATCCACAATTTGGCAAGAGAGAATCTCCAAGATAAGATAGACCAAATCGACACATCAAAATTCATCCATAGAGCTCCAATTCATCCTCTAAGAAAAAGTGTGAAATTCTCAAGAGAGAGAAAAGATCTAATCCAAAGTGATAATGAGCAAATGAAATCATCTCAGTTGTATTTATACAAAAATTAGGAATTCAAATTAGCCACCTTGGCCTGCATAAGCCCCAAAAATAAAATAATGTTCTAATAATTCAACTTTTGGTGACAAGCCCACCAAACTAGCTGATAAATGAAAGAGTAAGCCTTACAAGAGGTCAAATGATAATCTATGCATGTCGTAGGGCCCTCTAAGAGGCCTCATGAGGTCCACGGGTGCCACAATGACGAATAGGACTCTCAAAAGCAGTGGACAAGGTGTTGGCCCCTTGTAATGACCTGTGGTGCTCCAAATCACATGAGGGGCACACAAGTGTCCTCATGGGTCTCCAAACAGATCGAAGATGCCTCTAGATCATCCACAAGAGAAAGGATGATAGTGTAGGTGACGCCACATCATCATGCAAGTCCTGGATCATCTGCCAAGTGCATGGTGCAAATCTGGGGCCAATTGCCCACGATGGATCAGGTGCATCTTCCTCGTCCAATGGGTGAACCACGAGCAATCTCTGGATGACTATGGGAACCCATGGAGTGTTTTTTGCTGCTATGGAGGCCCATGGCTCCCAATGTACATCCTACATGTGCTAATGTAGCCCTCTAGAGGATTAGGACCCCGTATAGGGAGACCAAACCCAAGATGGAGACCATTTGCAATCCTGTATAAGATCCAATGTGTCCCCTAGCCTTCCAGCACAACAAGTCATTAGAGAAATCGAGTAAATAAGCTTGCCAATCATGGACCACAAGTGGGGACTTCATAATGGCCTGCCCTTCCATAATGGGCTTCGTGATGTGCCAATGTCTCTTAAACTCCAAATGGGGTTAACCAAGAATCTTATTAGGTGGTTTCTACTTCTAAAGGGGATAATATATTCAAGGTACATCCTTCAAAAGGTGGTGGCACATGACAAATAGGTGAATGGAGTAGGGGATGAGAAGGGGCAGCCCTAGGTCACATGTTGGGGTACAAGAGCAGCTAATAAAAGGGAAGCCCACACTTGGGTTTATAATGTATAGGAGGGAGAAATCGTGGTACATGAGGTTCCCCAGTCTTAATTTTTCCACCGTTATATGTCTTTTGCCTCTTTATGATTTTCTTTGATTAAATTCTCGGGGCTCAAGGGGTAAGAGCATGATGTATAAGATATAGCAGTGAATACCCCCTTTAATGGCAAGGCGTTTCATTGCCCACCACGGGTTGGGACAATCATGGGTTCCTATTTGATGAGGGAGGTTCATAGAACCTGTAGAAACCAGGGTGATGGCCATGATGATGGGGTAGAGCTCATGTATTGGCTCTTGCCCATGTGTTAAATGTGTTTGTCCTGGCAATATTTTGCATTTTGTGGTACATTTTCCTGTTGAATGTGGAAAAATATGCTTTTATCTTTCTTTTTAGCTGCAACAACCTCTGGGCATCATTCTAGGCCTGACCCAAGGTGAGGGCAAGGGGAAGGGGCAAGCTAACCCTATGTGGACCCAGTGGAGGAATTTGGACCAAGGTGGGAGAAATGATGAATGGGGTAATAATGAGTTGAAAGGAGGTAATATAAGTGGATAAGGGAGTGGGACCATGTAACCAAAATCAGTGTTTCATGTGAATTACCATCCCTAAAGCCAAATGGTCAGTAAAAGAGATCCCATGGGACTAGAATTCGAGGTTAATATCCGAAAGGGATCTAGGGGATAGGAGAAAAGACCTAGCCCATTCTTTCCACTGAATCCCCCCATTAATCCATGCCCATAAGTGTCTAAGAAAAGTACAATACTCAATTACCAAATGACAAGGCATACCTTTTGGTTCGGGAGGCCCACCTTCAAACATACGATCATGGCAGATGGTTGAGGGAACACATGGTTGGCTCAGGTGGTGGAGAAATGGCATAATGAGCCAGCTAGTGGCGACAAGGGGCTGGTGGCTGCCGGCTGAGGACCATCTTGGAGAAAAAAAATTCTCGTAGAGATATTACCCACAAAATGGTGGGTAACAGGACCAAAAATGACAAAATTAGAAAAAAAACACAAACATTCAAAGTTTGAAAAAAAAACATATGTTCATGTGCGTCCATCTGAATCCGAACCATTATACACAAATATGCAAAGTTTCTCATGCATATAACAAGAAGGGTGCATATAACCAAAATAACTCCAAGTGCGATCCATTTCTAAACCAAAGTACATCAACAAAGAGGCTTTAAATTTTCTCTTGAGTAAAAAAAACCATGCGACAACAAATAACTACATATTATTAAAATCATTGCCTATATTGGAACGCTCCTCAATAGTACCACCCTCTAAGCATTAAAATAAGATAGAAAAAGATTAACATGACTAATCAGCGATTTTACTTGAGTGAAGGGTAAATTTTTACTAGGGTCATGATAAAAGAGTTCAACAATCAATGGCATCTATTACTAATCAAATCAACAATGTTGCTAAGGCCCTAACTTTTAAAATTGGAAACTAGGGCCAAATCCCACTTTGGACAACTCATTTTATGGAGATGATGATCACATTGAATTCCTCTTTCCGAGAGGACCAAAATTGATTTAAAGATCATCAAATTTGGACAAGCAGAAATGTGTTTTTGAATTTATGCCCACACATGTGCACATTGTCAAGGTCGGCCACATCATCATGTAGGCTCATGAAGCCCAATAGACATGTCACTTCACCCTCATCGACTTGTACAAATATAAGTGACCTCTCACCTCATTTGGCATCATCATCACTCACAAATTCTTCTCTCCTTCTCTCATTGGTTCGTACAACTATTGGGCATATCTTTTCTCTCCCACGTGTGGCAAGGAGGACAAATTTCAAGATAGAATTACAGGGCCGAAAATTTTAGATTTTCCTGCAGTTTGACCAACATTGACTTTGAATTTCTGGGAAGATTTTGAGTTCGATCTTTTCGACAGTTTTCTATTTGGGCATGCCATACTCTTTGGCACAAAAACCAAGGTGACCTTAGCACTTTGACTTCAGAGATAAATTGTAGGTTGACCATAGACTTCAGGGCAGAATTTGACCACGTTTGATGGCTGACTTTGTGACTATTTTGGGCTGACTTTGACCACATGTTTAGGCTGAGTTTGATTGGGTATGACCGAGCTGCTTTGAGGTCATTTTGCTACTGCTTTGACCAATGTTGACTTTCTGGTTAGGGCTGAATTTGACTACAGATTTGAAAGGGTTTTTTTTACCTTGATTTGGCAAGTCAATTTTGACTTTTTGTACTCTCTCTCTATTGAACATTTGAGATAATAATAAGAAGAATTGATCAAAGGGTTTTCCCCATCTTGGGGTTTTTTCCTTGGCATCCGCCAAATTTGGTGTTCTCTTGTCTTGGCTTGTCTTTTGCATTTTGTTTTTTCATGTTCTATCTACAGTTACTGTCAATGTGATTAATGGTTAATGTGATTGTTTTTGGAAACTATATTGGAAATTTTCATTGGGTTGCTAAAGTACATTGAAGTAATTGTGCTAAGCATAGAACATACCATTGTTATCTAAAATTAACATGGTATTAGAGCCCAGGTGAAGACAAAGCCCAAGCAAGAGAGGGAATATCAATCACCAAGAGAGATTTATTGGACAAGTTTCAATGGCTTCTTCATCTTACTTCAAGACTGAAGACAAGCTCAATGACAAATTTGACTATCATGCATGGAAGATAACTTTGGACCTGATTTTGGAGGAGCATGAAGTATTGGACTATGTGCAGGGAAAAGTGGTGGAGCCTCCTTTAAATGCACCGACTGCTGCTAAGACGAAAAATAGAAAAGGTGAGGTCAAAGCAAAGAAAATTTTGGTTGACTCTATTCAAAAGCATTCAGTTGCCTATATTTCTGATTTGGGAACTTCTAAGGAGATATATGATAAGATGGTTGGGATGTTCAAAGTGAACAATGTAAATCAAATCCTCTTTCTCAAAAACAAGTTGAAGGATATCAAGATGGATAAAGGGGAGTTCATTCAATCCTACTTCATGAGAAGAAAACAAATCAAGAATGATTTGCTATCTATTGGAGAAGCTATTTTAGACAGGGAACTCTCGCTCATTGCTCTTGGCGGTCTTCCAAGACCATTGGATGTATTTGTCACCACCATTATCAACAATGACAAGATACCTGGTTTCGATGAGCTATTGGCTAGAAGCACTCAAGAGGAGACTAGGATGATGGAGAGAGACAAGCCCTCAAAAGGAACTGAACCTACTACTTTCTCTGCTCATGCGAAAAGGAAGAATAATGTTGGTCTGAGGAGACAAGGTCAAGGATCTACGAAAGGAAGAAAAGGAAGGTGCTACAATTGCAACAGGTTCGGCCACTATGCTAGAGGTTGTCCTCGCAAGAAGAATTCTCCAAGGGATGATGACAACAACAACCACAACAATTTCAAAGGAAATGGAAATCAAAGGAACAATAGGTTCAACAACAAACGAAATAGGAGTGCTCTTGCTACTCGAAATGGAAATGGTAGACCTCCCAAAAGGACGAGAAATACCAGGTATGATGAAAGTAATGTTGTAGAAAAACAAGATGAATTCTATCTTATTTCCGCTCTATCTACTGCCTCTCCTCCGGATACTGTGGATCATTGGTTGATTGATAGTAGAGCCTTAAGGAATTTCACTAGGTACAAGGAGGCCCTCCCTAATTTGGTTGAAAAGAAGACTAATTTGAAGATCATACTTGAAAACAATGCCACCTACCCTGTGAAAGGGATAGGTACTGTCACTCTTCACTTGAATCAAGGTCAAACCATTCATCGACAAGAAGTGTTGTATGTGCCATATTTGAGGAAGAACTTGGTGTCTATTTCTGTGATGGAAGATAAAGGCTTCAATTTAGCATTCATTGATGGAAAGGTATGTATTTGGCAAAGAAACCCTAAAGATGCATTCACACTTGGATTTAGGGTTGATGGTCTCTATCAAGTTGGAGGAAGTCCTTTGGGAGCCTTGGCTAGCGATACTTCTCTTCAATTTGAGCTATGGCACCGGAGATTTGCCCGCTTACATTACAAATGGTCACAGTGATGTCTGAGATCATCTGAACCAAGAAGGTGTTTGTCAAGTGTGCATCTAGGAAACAAAGGGACCATTTTGTTCTATTGAGAGCCACACCACCGATATTGTTCAATTGGTCCATTCTGATCTATTTGGTATGTTGCCTGTAACATCATTGGGAGGATACTTATACTATGCAGTCTTTGTGGATGACTTCTCACGCAAAAAATGGATTGATTTCTTAAAGAAGAAGGATGAAGTGTTCAAATGGTTTTGTTCTTTCAAAGCATTGGTGGAAAATCAAATAGGATATTGAGGACTGACAATGGAACCAAATATGAATCAAATGAATTCAATTACTTCTGTAGAGAGGCTGGCTTTAAGAGGGAGACAATTGTTCCATACACTCCTAAACAAAATGGTGTTGCTGAAACGAAGAATCGAACAATCATGGAAGCCACCCGTGCCATGCTCCAAGATCAAGGTCTATCGAAGTTCTTATGTGGAGAAGCTACCAACACTGTCATGTATGTTCAAAATAGAAGCCCACATCAAGCATTGGATTTTAAGGCCCTTGAGGAGATCTTCACTAGTAAGAAATCTGATGTTTCTCATCTTAGAATATTTGGTTGTGCCATGTATTTTCATGTGCCTAAAGAGAAAAGGAATAAGTTGGAAACATCCGAGAAGAAAGTTATATTTGTTGGCTATAGTGTATATTCAAAGGCATATAGAATATATGTGCCTGGTCAAAGATATGTGGAAGTAAGCCATGATGTCATCTTTGATGAAAGCAAGAGATCTTCCTATCCAAGGAAGGACAATGATGATGCTGTAGAAAAGCACGATGAACCTCCGATAGATGAAACTATGCCCGATGTTGATGGTCCGATGGATCCTGTTGATCCACCTCTGAGTGATCCCTTCACCTCAAGGAAACGACCTCTATGGTTCAAAGATACCCTTGAAAATGTTGAAATACATTCTGCTCCAAGAGGGACATTTCGCGAAAGTAATAAGCCAAACATATATCAATGGTACTTGGCTGCTATGAGTACTATCATTCAAGCTAAACCATGCAAGTTCGAAAAGCCGTAAAGCACCAAGTATGGAAGGATGCAATGAATGAGGAATATGAATCAATCATGATGAATAATGTCTGTGACGTAGTGCCTAGACCCAAGGACAAGTTTGTGATCACCTCTAAATGGCTTTACAAAATCAAACATGGAGCTAATGGAAGTGCTGAAAAATATAAGGCCAGGTTCGTTGCTCGAGGCTTCTCTCAAAAGGAAGGAGTGGACTATGATGAGATATTTGCTCTGGTTGCCTGATATACCACTATTTGATCTATTATTGCTCTTGCAGCCACTCGAGGATGGAGCCTACATCAAATGGATGTTAAGAATGCTTTCTTGCATGGCCCGCTTAAGGAGGAAGTCGAAGTTAAAGATTGAAGGACACATGTACACAGGTTGAAGAAAGCCCTCTATGGATTGAAGCAAGCCCCTAGGGTTTGGTACGAGAGGATTGACATTGACAGTTTATCTTATAAAGTTGGGATTTATGAGGAGCTATGCTGACCCAAACCTATACTTCAAGGTTGAAAAGGACATGCCTCTCATTTTGGTCCTTTATGTTGATGATCTCTTTCTGACTGGTGTCGACGCTCTCATTTATCAATGCAAAAGGGAGTTGACTTCTGAGTTCGAGATGAAGGCCCTAGGACTAATGCACTACTTCCTAGGCCTAGAGGTCTGGTAAAAGCCATGCGAGATTTTCCTTTCTCAAGGAAAACACATTGTGAAGCTACTAGAGATATGTGGGATGGTGGATTGCAAGTCTATGTCTACTCCAATGGAACTCAATTTCAAGAAGCTATGTGGAAGTGCTGCTAAACCTGAATTGGAAGACCCTTTTGAATATAGACAACTTGTGGGGGCCCTGATGTTCTTGGTAAACTCCCAATTGGACATATGCTTCGCTATGAATACGTTGAGTCAATTTATGGTTGAGCCTCATCACATGCATTGGATTGTTGTTAAGAATCTCTTAAGATATCTTTGTGGCACAATCAACAATGGACTGAGATACACTGTCGGGAATTTAAGGCTACATGGATATACTGATGCTGATTAGGCTGGTAGCATGGTGGATCGAAAGAGCACGTCTAGATGTTGCTTCTCCTTGGGGTTTGCTTTGATTTCTTGGATGAGCAAGAAGCAGAAATTGGTTGCTCTAAGCACTGCAGAGGCCAAATACATTGCAGCGAGTATGGCCTGTTGTGAAGTTGTTTGGTTGAGGAAGCTCTTTAGTGAACTATTTGAGCACGTGTCGGATACTACCATTATCTATTGCAACAACTAAAGTGGGATTCGCCTTTCAAATAATCTCGTGTTCCACGACCGCTCTAAGCACATTGATATCAGGTGCCACTTTATCCAGGGTATGGTAAAACGAGGAGCAATAAGGCTCCAATACATCAATACTGATGAGCAAGTTGCAGACATCCTCACGATTCACGAATCCCTTAGGGAAGGTCAAATTCTTAGCCTTTTGCGACAGTCCTAGAGTCGTGGAAGGACCCTCTCGTGAGGGTCCCGCTTGAGTTGGACATTAAGCTCTAGGAACTCCGAGATGCTTGGGGTACTTCTTGGAGCTTTGAGCGACCATAGGGTGAGTGGTTCACCTTCCCCTATAGGTACGCTGTGTACAAGGTGATTGGTTCACCTTCCCCTGTGATACCCCCATTATGGTTGACAATGGACATGTGTGTAGGGTGAGTGGTTCACCTTCCCCTATGATTGATGGCACATGTGTGTAGGGTGAGTGGTTCACCTTCCCCTACGATTGATGATATATGCATAGGATGAGTGGTTCACCTTCTCCTATGGAATATGAGCAGGAAGAGTGGTTCACCTTCTCCTACGGATGCCCCAACATACATCCTATCCATGTAGTCCAGGACTCATGGGAAGTACCTCTCATCTAGCCAATGAATTGGGAAAAGTGGATAGGGACCATATCACTACATATGGATGCATCGTGTACTGTCGTACTTCCTATGTCTAGGATGCATGATGTTCAACAACTTGATTTGGATCAAGTCTGATTGAGGTTCTACCTCTGGACTGAATTTTGTCAGTGGAGAGTGGTAAGGTCTTGTGACTCACTCTCGATCGATTCTTCTTCATTATCTATATCAGTGTTTAACAAAGCACAGATGAGATAGTTCATGGCCACAGGATGACATGATGATCGATGATGATGGATGGATTGGCAGGTGGAATTCTCCCTAGTTGATGGGGACTGTTAAAATTGGAAACTAGGGCCAAATTCCACTTTGGACAACTCATTTCATGGTGAGGATGATTGCATTGAATTCCTCTTTTTGAGAGGACCAAAATTGATTTAAATATCATCAAATTTGGACAAGCAGAAATGTGTTTTTGAATTTATGCCCACACGTGCACATTGTCAAGGTTGGCCACATCATCATGTAGGCACATGAAGCCCAATAGACATGTCACTTCACCCTCATCGACTTATATAAATATAAGTGACCTCTCACCTCATTTGGCATCATCATCACTCGTAGATTCTTCTCTTTCCTCTCATTGGTTCGTACAACTATTGGGCATATCTTTTCTCTCCACGTGTGGTAAGGAGGACGAATTTTAGGACAAAATTATAGGGCGGAAAATTTCAGATTTTTCCGCAGTTTGACCAACATTGACCAGCATTGATTTTGACTTTCTAGGCAAATTTTGAGTTCGATCTTTTGGGCAGGCCATACACTTTGGCACAAAAACCGAGGTGATCTAAGCACTTTGACTAGAGAGTTAAATTGCAGGTTGACTGCAAACTTCAGCGCAAAATTTGACCAAGTTTGATCACTGACTTTGTGACTGTTTTGGGATGACTTTGACCACCTGTTCAGGCCGAGTTTGACTAGGTATGACCGAGCTGCTTTGAGGACATTTTTCTGCTGCTTTGACCAACATTGACTTTCTGGTTAGGGTTGATTTTGACTGTAGTTGACTGCAGATTTGATAGGGTTGTTTTGAATTTGATTTGGCAAGTCAATTTCAACTTTTTGTACTCTCTCTCTCTGTGAACATTTGATATAATAATAAGAATAATTGATCAAAGGGTTTTCCCCATCTTGGGGTTTTTTTCTTGGCATCCGCCAAATCTGGTGTTCTCTTGTCTTGTCTTGTCTTCTGCATTTTGTTATTTCATGTTCTATCTACAGTTGCTCTCAATGTGATTATGGTTAATGTGATTGCTATTGGAAACTATATTGGAAATTGTCATTGGGCTGCTAAAGTACATTGAAGTAATTGTGCTAAGCATAGAACATACTATTGTTATCTAAAATTAACACTAACAACCTGCTAGATGGGTACACAGGGTAGGGACCCTCTGTCACCTCCGCCCAACACCCCATAAACAGTGAAGGGAAGAGTCCATAAATTATCTTCAACAAACTCAGCACAAGACAAATGCCTTATATGGAGTTGGTTGAGAAGGGGTGTTTATTTTATAGTTTTTGCCTAGCTGTAAAGATGTCATTGTTGTAGCAGAAATCTAAATAGAAAATATTGTGAAATTTTAATATTGTTGCAGACTGCAGTTACTCGCTATTATTCACCTATCAAATTTGATTATTTGTCTTCTGCGATTTATATGCAACAAATACTGAATAAAAAACCACTGCAACTTCACAGAAAATAAATAAACACAAGAATTGAGAAAATATTGCAGAAACACACAAATAATGAACACCAATATTTTTGGAAAAATGTCCCTGGAAAAACCCCAATGTGAGGAAAACCAGTGCAACAGATGAGGATTTATATTATTAATAAATCTTCAGCAATTGAGAATTACATAGATTGCTTGCCTCTCACTTGCAAAGCTCTGAAAATTTTTATCCTTCACTTCTACTGGCAAAATCGATCTGGAAATCCACAATTTCATTCTGCAAAGCAACTCAACCCTCTCTGTGCAACTTGCACTTCCTCTAGCAACTTGCACTGGCAGACTCGAAATGTGCACGAACTCTTCTGGAATTTTCTCAACATCCAAAAAATTGTTCTAAAAAATACACTGCCTCCAACAACACACTAAAGCAACTTGCACTTCCTCCGACAACTGTCTTTGGCAACTGGAAATTGAACTGTAGTTTTAGCAACTTGCATTGGGTAAATTAGCAACTCACACTAGCTGAATCGGCCTCCCTCTTGCAGAATAATTTGGCCTCCTTCCTCCTCTCAGAATACTGGAATCCCTATGAAAAATTTCTCTAGAAATTCTCTCCTCATGCTGAAACCCCATTGTTGGTGTCGTCCATGCTATCATTGTGCCCTTGCTATCACTACAAATTTGTGTCTCTGATCTATTCTCCAAATGTCCATTGATCTCCTCTTATAATCTCTTATTGAGCAATCAACGACCACCGATCTAATCTCAATCAATGGCTACGAAGATCTTGATCCCATCACATGACTTTTCTGGGAGTCACTAGAGGAAAATCAATTTATTGCAATTAATCCCGATTAATCAAACCATTTCCCTAAGTTAGACTTAGGAAAATTAATAAACTAGCTAATTAGTTCTAATTAAGGTACTTTTCCTAAGGAACTTTTACTGGGTATTGGATAAAATTAATCTACTGTGTTCCTTAGCCTCATGGACACCATTTAAGACTAGAACACCTATCTCACCTTCCCCAAAGCCTTCATTAGTATATCTCCTACCTGCTCATCTATGGGTATATACTGTAGTTGAACATTCTTGTGCTGCACACAATCCTTGATGAAGTGGTATCTCATGTCTTTGGACTTGTCGTGAAACACTGGATTCTTAGACAATCTGATGCAACTTTGATTGTCGTAGTGTATCACCGTCGTCTCAACCCTCTTACCAAACAAGACTACTAGTCACTTTTGAAGCCATATGGCCTCGCATGTAGCCATGCTCATTGCCATGTACTTTTCCTGTGCAGAACTCAGTGCCATGGACTTTTGCGTCCAACTGTACCAAGAAACAACCCTTGATCCCGTGCTAAAGCAACACCCTGAAGTGCTTTTCCGATCCACCGTATTACCTGCCAAGTCTACATCAATATAGCCAACCAACCTGACACCATCACCTCGAGCATATTTGATCCCATACTTGATAGTGCCGCACAAATACCTCAACACATGTTTTGTTGTTGTCCAATGCACTCTTTTTGGTTCCACCATGAACTGACTAAGAGACTTTACTGCATAGGATATATCTGGCCTGGTTTGACCAAATACATGAGAGAGCCAATCAACTCCTCATACAAGGTGGGGTTTGCATCCTTCTCTCTATATGTTTCTACCTTCCTCTAGTTCATGATCATGGGCGTAGACATGGCTCTGCAGTCCTCCATTCCGAACCTCCTCGGGATCTCGCTGCAGTATTTCCCTTGTCCAAGAAAAATCTCTCCATCTGTCTACCACACCTCCATGCCTAGAAAGTAGTGCATAAGCCCCAAATACTTCATCTCAAACTTAGTTGCAAGATCCCTCTTGCACTCCTCTATGAGCCACAATGAACCTATTAGAAACAAGTCATCCGCATACAAGACAAGAATAAACAACTCACCCCCAACCACCAAGTAGTAGAGGTTCACGTCCACCTCACTCTTCATGAAGCCCATTCCCTAGAAGTATCTGTCAATGTGCTCATACCACACCCTGGGAGCTTGCTTTAGCCTGTACAAAGCTCTCTTCATCCTGCACACGCGGGTCTCTCTGCTGTGTGCTACAAATCCCTTTGGTTTCTCTATGTATACCTCCTCTTCCAACTCACCATTTAGGAACACCGTCTTGACATCCATCTGATGGATCTACCATCCTATCTATGATGCTAATGAGATCATGGCTCGTATAGAAGCATGTTGATTTGTGGTAGCATCGTATGTGCTCTAGCCATGAAAATTGGAGAGGCTAAAGCACATGAGATATCCAAGCCCCAGAAATGGTTTGGGGAAATTCTACCCAGTTAGAGAGATATTAAAATAATTAATATTTTTAATGGGGTTCCTAAGTCTAAATTTAGGAAAATTAAAATATTAATGGGTATTAATATAAAACTGGGTGAGAAGGTTCTAAATGACATGGATCAAGCCAAATCTAATCTTAGTCGTTGATTAGAGACTTAATCTCGGCCGTTGAAGACTCAACAAGAAAAGTATAAGAGGAGGTTTGAGGGTTAGTTGGAGATACACCAAGATTGATTAGTCAGTTCGATTTTCTGGAGCGGGGTTTGCTGAGAAAATTCGAACAAGTAATCTGTTGTAGCGAGGGGCAATGAGTACATAGCAGAGAGGTAGGGATAGTGCTTGAGGTTCAGCGCAGTGACTGAAGAGGCTGATGCAGAGGTAGCAGAAGCTATGTAAAGGCAGCTAGAGACTGCGCAGAGGCTGAGGGCCTGCGTGGGTGACGCAGAAAGCCAGAGAGCTAACGCAGAGAGGCAGAAGGCTGACGCAAAGGCTTCAGAAGTGACATTGAGGCTAGCAGGGCTGATGTAGAGCCAAGAGGAAGCGCCGGGAGATTTTTTGTGGGGCAGACTAGAGCTGAGAGGCTAAATATCTATCTCCGAGAAGAGGTGAGCCAATTCGACACCCTAGTTGTACTCAAGAAATTTGCACAATAATAAAACCCTCAGAACTGTTGCATTGGGTTTTTCTAGGGACGACTGTCCAAAAATAACGGTGACCCTTATATGTTTGTCTAGTATTTCAGTTGTTGATCTGTATGAGTTAAGGTTGCATTTGTGTTTATTTTCAGTAATTATATGAATAAATAACTTGTTAAGGAATAAACAAGTAGGTGAAGTAAACCAGATAATGCAGTAGGGATCTCTAACGTGCCAGACTTAGAAATTTGAACATGGTATCAGAGCATTGTAGATCACAGGAGGACTGAAGGCACCAACATAATCATAAGTAATTGCAGTAGTAACAACTACCCTGAGAGACAGAGTTGCTCCTAAGCAGAAAGCAATAGAGGAGTGACACAGAGGGCCTGTGTCATCATTTCGAGCTAGAGAAAGGGCCAGCGCAGAGGCAGAGAGAGGCAGAAGAGGCTCACGAAGAGCCATGTCATCCTACTCAATCAAGTAGGCTTGACGGAGTTGGTTGGAGGAGTGATTCAACTTTTGTCACGATTACACAGAGATGGAAAGCTAAGTTTCTTCAATTGACGGTGCATAGGGAGTTGTGGGCAGATTGTGGAGCTGGTGGGGTGTTGTTTCTGTCGGAGCAGAACAGTACCTAACGGGACAAAAACAAGGTAGAGGGAGTCACTACCTTGATGGATTTCTAGCCAAGAAATCCAGATCCGAGTTGCAGTTGCAAAGAGGATCGGAGAGGAGCGGATCGACAGTTGGCGGGAAGATTTCCAATAGGGAAATCGAGACTCAGAGGGAGTCTAGGAGTGAACTTCCAGGAGGGAAGTCGACACTTAGAAGGAATGCAGAAGAGGAGCGGAGATGGCAATGAAGGAATTGAGGGATCAGGACAGGTTGGAGTCTGGACAGGGCCTCCAACTTTGTCATCTAGAAAAGATCCTGTCTGTTCTAGATAGACATCACATCAAGGGCTTCGCCTTGAGAACCGTGGCTATCCCAGTAGACCTAGCTGATAATGAGAAGTATGAGGATGAAATGGCGAAGGCAAAGTGAATAATCCTTGATGGGGTCAAGGATCATGTCGTACCACATATTGGCAAGAAGAACACGGCAAAAGAGATGTGGGATACTTTGACGACATTGTATCAGGGCACTTCCATGCAGCGAAAGATTCTATTAGAGAATCAGCTGCAGTTGTATCAGATGCAGAAGGGGGAGCAGATAGACCTATACATCCTCAGGTTACAGGAGATTCGAGACCAACTTACTTCCATAGGGGCCACATCAGATCAAGAGTTCATGGTGAGGACCGCCTTGAATGCAACCTCCGAGGAGTGGGAAACATTTGTCCAAGGCATTTTGGGCAGAGTTATTCTTCCAGGATGGGAAGAGATGTGGGCAACTCTTTTCCAAGAAGAGATCAGACAATTGACCAAGGAAGGAAGGAGCAGCAAAGGAGGTCGAATTAAGAAAGAGGAGGAGGAGGATGCGGCTTTAGCATCTGCGGAACAACAAGGGAAGAGGAAGAAGAAGGACATCTCCAAGGTATAGTGCTTCCATTGTGGGGAGCTGGGTCATTATGCAACCCAATGTCCTAGGAAGAAGAATAAAGGAGAGGCTTCTGACTCCAAGACAACTCCGGCTAAGGTGGAGAAAGAAGTCGAGACGAATGGCGACTGTGCCATGAGTGCTCATGCACCTTTAGAGAAGAGGTGGGGTGACATCAAGCTGTAGTCAGGAGGACTACAGAATATGAGGGGCAGGATCCTTGAGATACCCAAACTCTTGGATCATATCCGGCTACGGGAGCCGTGAATGATAGTAGCAGGATGACGAATGTCGGTAGAAGAAAGATGCGATGGAGCGACAAGGCAGTGCTAGAGTGTAGAGGTCTATAGCAATGTAGTGGAGGTTGCAGCAGTGCGAGAGGCACAGAGATGGTTGTAGCAGTGCAGAGAGGCACAGAGGAGGTTGCAGTAGCGCAAGAGGCACAAAGGTGTTTGCTGCAGCACAAAGGAAACAGAGGGAGCATAGGATAGCAAAAGAGGTAGCTTCAGCATCAGGAGGCTTCCGGACTGACAAGGATGTAAGTGGTTGGGTAGATCAGTTACTTAATTCTCAGTAACTGAGTTGTAGTGCAGCAGTTAGCAATGGAAGTGCTATGGGCAACATTATGTAGCATTTGAGAGAGAGTTGCAGTGCAGATGCAGTGTTGGGAGGAAGGACCAACAACAACACAGATGCAGAGGGAGATGCAATACAGAAGTAGAAGTGGCAGTGTCATGGGCAATAGTACAAAAAGGAAGTAGTGCAGGTGGTGTGAGGCATCACGCCAAGCATCAGCAGAGGTACTGGTGCAAAAGGATCAGAGTGATGTTTCAACGATGGAACATTACTAGAGCACATTCCTCGCTAAGAGGGAGTGTTGATTTGTGGTAGCATCGGATGTGCTCTAGCCATGAAAATTGGTGGAGAGGCTAAAGCACATGAGATATCCAAGACCCAGAAATGGTTTGGGGAAATTCCACCCGGTTAGAGAGATTAAAATAATTAATATTTTTAATGGGGTTCCTAAGTCTAAATTTAGGAAAATTAAAATATTAATGGGTATTAATATAAAACTGGGTGAGAAGGTTCTAAATGACATGGATCAAGCCAAATCTAATCTTAGCCATTGATTAGAGACTTAATCTCGGCCGTTGAAGACTCAATAGGAAAACTATAAGAGGAGGCTTGAGGGTCAGTTGGAGATACACCAAGATTGATCAACAGTTCGATTTTTTGGAGCAGGGTTTGCTGAGAAAATTCGAACAAGTGATCTGTTGCAGCGAGGGTCTGTGAGTACATAGCACAGAGGCAGGGATAGTGCCTAAGGGTCAGCACAGTGACTGAAGAGGTTGACGCAGAGGCAGCTAAAGCTACGCAAAGGTAGCAGAAGCTACGTAGAGGCAGCTACAGACTGCGCAGAGGTTTAGGGGCCTGTGTGAGTGATGCAGAAGGCCAGAGAGTTGAGGTAGAGAGGCAGAAGGCTGACGCAGAGGCTTCAGGAGTGACGTTGAGGCTAGAAGGGCTGACGTAGAGCAAAGAGGAAACACCGAAAGATTTTTCGTTGGGCAGACTACAGTTGAGAGGCTAAATATCTGTCTCCGATAGGAGGTTTTACTGCCGTGTAACAATCTCTGTTGGGTGATTGGAATCCTAGTTCTACTCAATAAATTTGCATAATAATAAAACCCTCAGAACTGCTACATCGGTTTTCCTGCATTGGGTTTTTCCAGGGACAATTGTCCAAAAATAACGGTGTCCCTTATGTGTTTGTCTAGTATTTCAGTCGCTGATCTGTATATGAGTTAAGGATGCATTTGTGTTTATTTTCAGTATTTATATGAATAAATAACTTGTTAAGTAATAAAAAAGTAGGTGAAGTAAACCAAATAACACAGTAGGGATTTCTAACGTGGAAGACTTAGAAATTTCAACAAATTATACCTGGCCACAGGAGTGAATGTCTCCTCATAGTCTATCACCTCCTTCTGAGAGAACCCCTTGGCCACGAACCTTGCCTTGTATTTCTCAATGCTTTCACTTGCATTGTGCTTGATCTTGAAGATCTAGTGTGATCCAACCACCGCTCTGTCTATCGATCTAGGTACAACCTACCACATGTTCCCTCTTGCAAATGGATTGCACTTGGACTTGTTCTCCATCTAGATCTGAAGTCTGATATCTTCTTCCTTATAGTTGGAGAAGTACTCTCTAACTCTTGTCATGTGGAATGTTGCCCCATTGTTTATACCTGAATCCTTGTGAGGTCAAGCTAGATAGGAAAGAAACAAGTGCGAGTTTCCGATCCATCCTGCTGGAGAGATTATCTACACTTGCTGAAGCTGTTGTCTGATTCTTGCCCTTCTTCTTATTCTTCTTCCTATATGGACAATTGCTGACATAGTGGCCAAACTCGTGACAACCATAACATTTGACGTTGGAAAGTTTCTTCTTCTCCTTCTCACCTTTTGGGTCGGGTCCCTTACTGGACCCCTTCTTCTCTTTTCCTTTCTCGGTTAGGGCCACGTTCTCTTGCTTCTCCTCACTCTTTTGAGTCCTACTACTGCTGCCACTGACAAGACTGAGCCTCAGCTCCTCCTAGGTGAAATCACTCCATAATCAATCCCAACCGGACAACAGGTTTTGTCCATTGATCACTTGGACGAATGCATACCACTAATTCATAAAGCCATTCAAGGCTATACAGACCATCTCATCATCATTTGGTTTATCTCCCACTCTATCTAACTCGTCCTTTACCAATCTAAGTATGGTGAGGTAATTGGTAACATCTTCACCCTTTTGCATCTTCATATTCCTCATCTTCTCTCTTGAAGTAGCTTCCTATTAGTGGTTGCATCCTAGAACAATTTCAAAATTGCGCCCCACATTTTCTTTGTTGTATCCAACTCAACAATATGCGGAATTATATGGTCCTTGAATCCATCAAGGATTATCCTCTGTGTTTTGGCATCTCCCTTCTAGTATGTTGAAAGTTGTGTTGGATCCGTTGGAATGGTTATCACAGTGGTTGCATACACCTTGAGACCATTTTCTTCCAACAATAAGGAAATTTTGGCATTTCAGGTGCCAAAGTTTGAGGCTCCATCCAATCTATCCTGATCTCTCAAACCTGCTGAGACCATTTTACAAACCCTCAGAAATAAGTGAAACCCAAATAAACTGAAGAACTCAATTTGGGCTTTAAACCCTTGGATTTTATCTTCCTGTGCCTACGCATAGCCTTCTATTGCCCTCATATCAGCTCTGATTGTTAGTTTGACAACTCATGGATAGATTCCCTTCTTTGTACAACCTTCCTCGTCAAGAAAGACCCCTCCTAGCCCTTGGAAGAATTTAATTTGGTTAAGGAAACATGTATTTTTAAGGTGAAAACACACATGTGCACAAAAGTCATGGTCAACTTTAAAGAAAAATTGGGCACCCCTGGAAACATATAAAACAAGAAAAGTCAACCTCATTTAGACATCAAATCAAGCATCTTCTTCTCTCTCTTCTTTGGATTGGTTTGTACTGGTCTAAAATTACAAGGTCCAATCTCACACATTCAAGGAGAAGAAGTTAAGCTAGAGTTGTCTACAACCGCTATGTTGATAGGGTGCTCCCTATGGCTGGAGTGATACAACCACACTATCTGTCACTAGGTCTTAGCGGGTATGACCTAAAATAATCTTGACTGTTGATTGTAGAATTTGATCAGTTTTGGAGACTTTGACTTTGATCGGATTTGTCTATTGGGCTCATCTCTTGGATATTGTTTGGTTGGTTTTGTTGCATAGTCAAAAGATTGAATTTGACTCTTGATTGATGAATTGGAACATTGTACTCTCTTTGCAGAACATTTTATGACAATCTATTAAGAAGAAGAATTTGAAAGGGTTTTCCCCCTTGTGGGGTTTTTCCCTGGTCTTTGACCAATCCTGGTGTCTCTTGTTATTTCTCTTGATTATCTTTGACTGTCATTGCATTTACTGTTTTATCTAAAATTTCTATTTATCATTGGAAGATTAAATTTGATTGTTAATTGAAGATAAGATTGAGCTAAAGTGATTGTAACAACATAGGACAGTGGAAAATTAACATGGTATCAGAGCCAAGGTGAAGAAAAACCCAAGGAGACAAGAGACAAGAGAAATCATTCTTGAAAGAAGTTGAAGGAGCCTATTTGACTTGGTCAAGATGTCTAGCTTTTACTTCAAGGATTTTGAGAAGCTAGGTGACCCATCAAACTTTGTTGCTTGGAAGATCAAGATGGAAGTGATATTGGATGAAAATGATGTCTTGGAATATGTGGAAGGAAAAGTTCATGTACCTATGGAAAATGGTATTGTTGTTGCCAAATCCAAGTACAGGAAAGGTGAGCTCAAAGCCAAGAAAATTCTCATTGATAGTTTGCAAGATCATTTACTTGTTTATGTTGGTAGCTTGAAGAAGTCTAAGGATATTTATGTCAAGTTGGTCGGAATGTGTGAGGTCAATAACTTGAATCACATCCTCTCTTTGAAAAATCAATTCAAAGAGATGAAGATGAATAAGGGGTAATCCATGCAATCCTATATCATGAGAGTATCATGCCTAAGGGATCAATTGCAATTTGTTGGTGAACAAATGCCTGACAGAGCACTGGTGGTGGTGACTCTTCAAAGTATTCCTCCTATTTGGTAAACCTTCATTACTACTCTAAGCAACAATAATGTACTTTCATCATTTGGTGATTTCGTTGGTAAATGCACTCAAGTAGAGACCAGGATGATTGCCAGAGGGAGGATTCAAAAGCGTGAAGAAGGAGAACCCTCTACATTTGTTGCTCAAGATAAGAAGAGAAAAGGAAGAGGAAGACCATCTAGTTCAAGAAGGCCTCTCCCTGAACCAAAGGACTCCAAGAGAAGAGGAAGTAGAATTGAATGCTTTAACTGCCACAAGCATGGTCATTATGCTCGAAAATGCCCGGAAAAGAGAAATGATTCAAGATCAAACTACAGCAACAATCGAGGCTTCAACAACAAGTTCAATGATCGAAGAAGAGGAGATGATCGAAGAAGAAGAGATGATAGAAGAAGGGATTAGAGAAGAAGAAGAGATACTCCAGATGATCAAGAAGAAGGCCACTGTCCTCAAAAGAGGTCAAGCAACGCCATGTATGAAAATAATGTAGCTGCTAGTCAATTTGAATATATTCTTATTTTTTCTCTTTTTAGTTCCCCTCCAGATTCATATGATAGTTGGTTGGTATACAGCGGGGCTTCTAAACATTTCTCTAGATATCGGGAAGTCCTCTTAAACCTGGTTGAGAGGGAGTCAAATTTGAAAATCATCCTTGGAGACAATACTACTCATTCTGTGAAGGGTTTTGGTTCTGTCAAATTTCATTTGGACTTTGGTGAATATGTTCTTCTTCATGATGTTATGCATGTTCTGGGACTAAAGAAGAACTTGATATCCATATCTTCCTTGGAAGACAAAGGCATGATATTAGCTTTCATCAAAGGAAAAATCCTCACACGGCCTATGGAATCCTACATGAGGGATGCTTTTACCTTGGGATCTAGAATTGAAGGACTCTATAAAGTCAATGGAAGATCAATGGAAGATCTTGTTGAAATTTCTAAGTATTACCCATTAGAAATTTTATCTGTATTCTCTAGTTTATTTTGTTGAAATTTCTAAGTATTACCCGTTAGAAATTTTATCTGTATTCTCTAGTTTATTTTGTTGAAATTTCTAAGTCTATCCTTTAGAAAATTAATCTGTATTCTTCTGGTTTATTTCTTCTACTTGTTAATTCTAAACAAGTTATTTAAAATATAGAAATAACGAAATAAACACAATACAGTCTCAACATCTATAGATCAATAGCTGAAAGAAAACAAACACACAAGTGACATCGTTATTTTTGGACAACTCGTCCCCGGAAAAACCCAATGCGAGAAAACCGATGCAGCAATTCTGAGGCTTTATTATTATGTAGTATATCCTTGAGTACAATTGGGTGCCAAACTGGCTCACCCAACAGAGAAAAACAACTGGCAGTAATACCTCTCTATTCAGAAACAGGTATTCAGAAAACTTGTCCCACAAAACCTTCTCCAACAACTTTGAAGCACTGCGTCAGCCTTCTGCTGCTTTGCGTCAGCCTCAGAACCCTCTGTGTCAGCCCTTTGAGGCACTACGCAGCCTTTGGGACCCTCTATGTCACTCATGCTTCCCTTTGCGTGGATGACGCAGGCCCTCTAGCCTCTGCATTGTCTCTGCTGGGCTCTGCGTGGCATGCTCTGGCTTCTGCGCCTGCATCTCGGCCTCTGTGTTGGTCTCTCGGCACTATCTTTGCCTCTCTGTCCAGTACTCACTGCCCCTCGCTACTAATCACTGATTCGACTTTACTTAGCAAAACCCCGCTCTAGTAAATCGAATCACTGATCACTCTGGTGTGTTTTCCAACTGACCCTCAAGCCTCCTCTTATACTTTTCCTGTTAGTCTTTCAACGGCGACATTAAATTTCTAATGAATGGCTAAGATTAGGTTTGGCTTGATCCATGACTTTTGGAACCTTCTAGGCTAGTTTTATATTAATACCCATTAATATTTTATTTTTCCTAAGTTTAGACTTTGGAACTCCATTAAAAATATTAATTATTTTAATATCTCCAAAACTTATTAGAATCTGCAAAACCATTTATGGGTCTTGGAGATCTCATGTGCTTTAGCCTCTCCACCAATTTTCATGGCTAGAGCACATCCGATGCTACCCCAAATCAACACTCCCTCTTAGCGAAGACTGTGCTCTAGTAATACTCCACGCTGAGCATCACTCTTATCATATGGCACTGGTACCTGTGTTGATGCTAGGCCTCCCAACCCAACATCCTCTACACTCCTGCATCCTGTACTGCTGCCCATGGCTCTGCCATTGCCACTGCTGCATCCGTACGACAGCTCCCTCTGCATCCATGTTGCTGCTGGTCCTTTCTCCCAACACTGCTTCTGCACTGCAATCCCCTCTCATCATGCCGCATTGTGCTACTGCTAATTGCTACTGCACTGCAAATCAATTACTGAGAAGTAAGTAACTGATCCACCCAACTTTCGACATCCTTGTTAGGCTAGAAACACTCCCAATGCTGAAGCTCTCACTGTCGCTAACAAGTGCTCCCTCTACTGACCTCTGCGTCGCTGCAACAACTCCTTGCATCTCACACTGCTGTAAACCTCTCTGTGCCATCTTGCACTGTTGCAACACTCTTCATGCCTCTCGCACTGTTGCAACCTGCTAGCCTCGCGTTGCCCGGGGACTACTGCACTATAGCACTCTTTGTCGCTTCATCCTCATCCTTCTCTACCGACATCCGCCAGTCTTGCTACTCTTTCTTCAGGGCTCCCGTAGTAAGGTATAATCCAAGAGTTTGGGTACCTCAAGTATTCTGCGCCTTATCCCCTGTAGTCCTCTTGGCTACAGCTCGATGTCTCCCCACCTCTTCTCTAGAGGTACATGAGCACTTATGGCACAATCGTCATCCTTCTCTGCATTCACTGGCGGTGCCTTAGAATCAGACGCCTCTCCCTTGTTCTTCTTCCTCGGACACTGTTTCAAATAATGACCCAGTTCCCTACAGTTGAAGCATTTGACCTTGGAAAGGTCCTTTTTCTTCCTCTTCCCCTCCTTTCCCACAAATTCCAGAGCTGCATCCTCCTCCTCTTCCTTCTTGATCTGGACTCCTTTGTTGCTACTCCCCATCTTGCTCAGTCATTTGGTCTCTTCTTGGTGAAGAACCGCCCACAATTCTTCCCAATCTGGAAGATCTGCCCTGCCCAGTATGCTCTGGACAAATGTCTACCACTCCTCAGAGACTGCGTTTAGTGTGGTCCTCACCAACATCTCCTCATGCGACGTGGCCCCTATGGAAATCAGTTGGTCGCGAATCTCCTTCAACCGACCAAGGAAGTGATCTATCTAGATTCTACTCCCCCTTCTGCGTATGGTATGACTGCAGTTGATTCTCAAGTAACATCTTCCTCTGGATGAAGGTATGCTGGTACAACTTCGTCAAGGCATACCACATTTCCTTTGTCGTCTCCTTCTCGGCAATATGTCGGACCACATGATTCTTGACCCCATCAAGGATGATGCATTTCGCCTTGGCTATTGCCTCCTCGTGCTTCTCATTATCAGCTGGGTCAACTGGGATCGCCACTGTTCTCAAGGTGAAGGCCTTTATGCAATGTTTATCTAGAATGGATAGGATCTTGGCCTTCCAGGCCACAAATTTGGACTCTCCATCCAGCTTGTCCTAATTCGTCAACCCATTCATGGCCATCTCTATGCTCTTCTTGTCGATAACTCTGAGTCTCTCTACTTCCCTCTGGAAGTTCTCTCTTCGACTCCTATTGAGTCTCTCTACTTCCCGCCTGGAAGTTCTCTGCTAGACTCCCTCTGAGTCTCGATTTCCCTTCTGGAAATCCTCCTGCCAATTGTCAATTTGCACCTCTCCAATCTTCTGTGTACCTGCAACACTGATCCAGATAACTTGGCTAGGAATCGACCTCGGTAGCAACTCCCTCTACCTTGGTTTTTCCCTGTTAGGTATTGTTCTGCCCACAACACCCCACCAGCATTGCTCCCGCAAACTACCCACAACTTCCTATGCCCCAACAACTAAAGGATTGAGCCTCTAGGATCTATGCAATCCCGACACTAGCAAAACTGCTCCCTCATCCAACTGCGTCAACCCTCCTGGTCTCTGCATGGCTCTGCGTGAGCCTTTTTTCTACCCTCATCAGCCTCTGCGCTAGCCTCTCTCTAGCTCGGACTGATGATGCAGTCTCTTTGCATCAACCCTTCTTCTGTTGCTTTCTGCAAGGATCATCTTTTGTCACTTGGGGCAGCTGATTCTGTTGCAAATGCTCTTCTTAGCTGATGCCTTTAGCTCTCCTGTGATCTGCAACCACGCTCTGATACCATGTTGAAATTTCTAAGTCTATCCTTTAGAAATTTAATCTGTATTCTTCTTGTTTATTTCTTCTACTTGTTAATTCTGAACAAGTTATTTAAAACATATAAATAACGAAATAAACACAATACAGTCTCAACATCTACAGATCAACAACTGAAAGAAAAAAAACACACAAGTGACACTGTTATTTTTGGACAACTCGTCCCCGGAAAAACCCAATGCGGAAAAATTGGTGCAACAATTCTTAGGGTTTATTATTATGTAGTATATCCTTGAGTACAACTGAGTGCCAAACTGGCTCATGTGAAAGAGAAAAACAATCGGTAGTAATACCTCTCTATTCGCAAATAGGTATTTAGAAAACTTGTCTCACGAAACCCTCTCCAGCAACTCTGAAGCATTGTGTCAGCCTCAGAACCCTCTGCGTCAGCCCTCTGAGGCACTGCGCAGCCTCTGGGACCCTCTACGCCACTCTTGCTGCACTCTACGTGGATGATGTAGGCCCTCTAGCCTCTGCGCTGTCTCTGTTGGGCTCTGCGTCTACCTCTCTGCCTCTGTGCAAGTTTCTCGGCACTATCTCTGCCTCTTTGTCCAGTACTCACTGCTCCTCGTTGCTGATCACTGATTCAACTTTACTTAGCAAAACCCCGTTCTAGTAAATTGAATGACTGATCACTCTGCTATGTTTTCCATCTAACCCTCAAGCCTCCTCTTATACTTTTCCTGTTGGTCCTTCAACGGCCGAGATTAAATCTCTAATCAACGGCTAAGATTAGATTTGGCTTGATCCATGACTTTTGGAACCTTCTAACCTAGTTTTATATTAATACGCATTAATATTTTATTTTTCCTAAGTTTAGACTTAAGAACTCCATTAAAAATTTTAATTATTTTAATAGCTCCAAAATGGTTAGAATCTGCCCAAACCATTTCTAGGTCTTGGAGATCTCATGTGCTTTAGCCTCTCCACCAAACACAGAAGTGACACTATTGTTTTTGGACAACTCGTCCCCGGAAAAACCCAACTTGGGAAAACCGATACAACAATTCTGAGGGTTATTTTATTATGCAGTCTATTCTTGAGTACAACTGGGTGCCAAACTAGCTCACCCAATAGAGAAAATAATCCCGCAGTAATGCCTCTCTGTTCAGAAGCAGATATTCATAAAATCTGCCCCACGAAACCCTCTCCAGCAACCTCTGAAGCTCAGCGTCAGCCCACCTGGCCTTAGCGTCAGCCCAAAACCCTCCGCGTCAGCCCTCTAAGGCACTGCGCAGGCTCTACAGCCCTCTGCATCACTCTTGCTACCCTGTACATGGATGGTGCATGCTCTTCTGGCCTCTACGCAGTCCCTTCTAGCTCTGCGTGGCTCCCTCTAGCTCAACATCTGCCTCTCTCTGCTTCTGTGATGGTCTCTCAACACTATATCTGCCTCTTTGCCTCGTACTCACTGCCCTTCGTTGCAACTGATCACTGATTCGAATTTTCTTATCAAACCCCGCTCTAGAAAATCGAATGACTGATCACTCCGATGTATTCTCCCACTGACCCTCAAGCCTCCTCTCATACTTTTCCTGTTGGTCCTTCAACGACCGAGATTACATCTCTAATCAACGGCTAAGATTAGATTTGGCTTGATCCATGTCCTTTAGAACCTTCTAACCCAGTTTTATATTAATATTCATTAATATTTTATTTTTCCTATGTTTAGACTTAGGAACTCCATTAAAAATATTAATTATTTTAATATCTCCTTAATCGGGTAGAGTCTGCCCAAACCATTTCTAGGTCTTTGAGACCTCATGTGCTTTAGCCTCTCCACCAATTTTCATGGCTAGAGCACATCCGATGCTACCCCAAATCAACATTCCCTCTTAGCGAGGAATGTGCTCTAGTAATACTCGACACTGAGCATCACTCTGATTATACGGCACCAGTACCTGTGCTAATGCTAGGCCTCCCCACCCAACATCCTCTGCACTACTGCATCCTGTACCACTGCCCATGGCCCTGCCACTGCCAACTGCTGCATCCGTACAACAACTCTCTTTGCATTCGTGTTGCTGCTAGTCCTTTCTCCCAACACTGCATCTGCACTACAACCCCCTCTCGTCATGCTACATCGTGCTACTGCTAACTGCTACTGCAATGGAACTCAGTTACTGAGAAGTAAGTAATTGATCCACCCAACTACTGACATCCCTGTTAGGATAGAAAGTTGAAACACTCTTGATGCTGAAGCTCTCTTTGACGCTATCTCGTGCTCCCTCTACTGCCTCTGCGCTGCTGCAACAACTCCCTGCTTCTCGCACCTCTGCAAGCCTCTTTGTACCATCCTGCACTGTTGCGACCTCCTCTGTGCCTCTCGCACTGTTGCAACCCTCTCTGCACTGCCCAACACTACTGCACTGTAGCACTCTCTGCCGCTTCATCTGCATCCGTTTGTACCGACATCCGCCATCCGGCTACTCTCACTTTGGGGCTCTCATAGCCAGGTATAATCCAAGAGTTTGGGTACCTCAAGGATCCTGCTTCTCATCGCCTGTAGTCTTCTTGACTACACCTCGATGTCTCCCCACCTCTTCTCTAGAGGTACATGAGCACTCATGGCACAACCTGCCATCTCCACTCTTCTCTGCGACTGCCTTTGAGTCTCTACTTCCCTCCTGGGAGTTCTCTCTTTGACTCCTTCTGAGTCGCTACTTCCCTCCTGGAAGTTCTCTGCTAGACTCCCTCTGAGTCTCAATTTCCCTCTTGGAAATCTGCGTGCCAACCATCGAGTCGTACCACTTCGATCTCCTATGCACCTGCAACATTGATTTGGATTTCTTGGCTATAAATCCGCCCAAGTAGCAACTCCCTCTACTTTGGTTTTGCCCCGTTAGGTACTGTTTTGTCTCGGCAACAACAACACCCCACCAGAGTCGCTCATCGCAAACTGGCCATAGCTTCCTAAGCCCCAGCAACCGAAGGACTGAGCCTCTAGGCTCCACGCAATCCCAACACTGGCTGAAATACTTCCCAAGCCAACTGTGTCAACCCTCCTGGTCTCTGCGTGGCTCTTCATGAGCCTTTTTTCTGCCCTCCTCAACCTCTGTGCTGACCTCTCTCTGGCCCAAACTGATGATGCAGTCCCTCTGCGTCAACCCTTCTCTGCCGCTTTGTGTTAGGAACAACTTCTATCACTCGGGATAACTGTTTCTATTGCAAATGCTCTGTGTCAGCTGGTGCCTTCAGCTCTCATGTGATCTGCAACCATGCTTTGATACCATGTTGAAATTTCTAAGTATTACCCGTTAGAAATTTTATCTGTATTTTCTAGTTTATTTCTCCTACTTGTTAATTACGAACAAGTTATTTAAACATATAAATATCGAAATAAACACAATATAGTCTCAACCATCTACAGATCAACAGCTGAAAGAAATAGAAAACACACAAGTGACACCTTTATTTTTGGACAACTCATCCCTAGAAAAACCCAACTTGGGAAAACCCGTCCAAAAATTATGAGGGTTATTTTATTATGCAATCTATCCTTGACTACAACTGGGTACCAAACTGGCTCGCTCGATAGAGAAAATAATCCAGCAGTAATGCCTCTCTGTTCAGAAGCAGATATTCAGAAAATCTGCCCCACGAAACCCTCTCCATCAACCTCTGAAGCTCAACGTCAGCCACCTGGCCTCAGTGCCCGCTCATAACCCTCTGCGTCAGCCCTCTGAGGCACTGCGCGGGCTCTATGACCCTCTGCGTCACTCCTGCTACCCTCTGCGTGGATGACGCATGCCCTTCTGGCCTCTGCGTAGTCCCTTCTAGCTCTGCTTGGCTCCCTCTGGCTCAACGTCTGCCTCTCTCTACTTCTGCGCTGGTCGCTTGGCATTATCTCTGCCTCTCTGCCTCATACTCACTGCCCCTCGCTGCAACTGATCACTAATTCGACTTTTCTTAGCAAATCCCACTCTAGAAAATCGAATGACTGATCACTCTGGTGTATTCTCGAATTGAGCCTCAAGCCTCCTCTTATACTTTTCCTGTTGGTCTTTCAACGGCCGAGTTTACATCTCTAATCAACGGCTAAGATTAGATTTGGCTTGATCCATGTCCTTTAGAACCTTCTAACCCAGTTTTATATTAATACCCATTAATATTTTATTTTTCCTAAATTTAGACTTAGGAACTCCATTAAAAATATTAATTATTTTAATATCTCCTTAATTGGTTAGAATCTTCCCAACCATATCTGGGTCTTAGAGATCTCATGTGCTTTATCCTCTCCACCAATTTTCATTGCTAGAGCACATCCGATGCTACCCCAAATCAACATATCTCTGCTGGTAATGGTCCATGACATCAATCATCAAAGTGAGATATGGCAGCAAAGATTGCCACATCTATGTTATGAAGCCCTACCAAAATTGATGAAGTTGGTTTTTGGGATGCCTGATTTTCAAGCTAGTCATCATGGAGTATGTCCGGGATGTGCCAGTGGAAAGAAGACAAGGGGACCATTCTGCTTGAGTAAGAACAAGACTGATGGTATTCTTCAACTCATTCATTTTGACCTCTGTGGATCCATGCCAGTGCACTCTCTTGGTGGCCATCTCTACTACATAATCTTTATTGATTACTTCTCCATGACTTCAAGGTGCTGATAGAAAATCAAATAGGGAAGCAAATCAAGGTCTTCAGCTATTACAATGGTGGAGATTATATGTCAAATTAGTTTTTTTACTTTTGCAAGTAGCCTAGAATCAAGAAGGAAACTATTGTGCCATATAACCTTGAGCATAATGGTATGGTTGAAAGAAAGAACAGGTCCATCATGGAAGTTGCCCGAGCTATGTTGCATGATCAAAATTTGTCGAAGTTCCTCTGGGGATAAGCTACAAATACAACGGTCTATGTTCAAAATAGGGTTCCTTGTCAAGCTTTGGACAACAAGACCCCCGAAAAAGTATTCATTAGACATCTCAGGATATTTGGTTGTCCCGTATACTTTCATGTGCTTAAAGATAAGAGGAACAAGCTGGAGCCACCAGAAAGAAAGGTATGTTTGTTGAATATTGTGAAAATTCTAAAGCATTTAGAATATATATATATCTAGCCAAAGGAAGATCGAGTTTAGCAGGTATATAACTTTCAATGAAGATGTTGCCCTTGGAAAAGCAAGGGACCTTCCTCCACCTCTTCTTGTTGACAAGAGAGATGATGACATGGACCTACTAGAAGGTCGTTCTATGTCGAAATCTAAGAATGATATTGTTGATGATCCTATGCAGCCTATGGACCGCTTGGATGCTCCTCCAAGTGATCCCCCTGCTAGGAAGAGATCATTGTGGCTTTGTGACACATTACAAGATGTTGAGAGACATGTTTTTGCCAAAGGGACCTTTAGAGAAAGCAAGAAACCATGTCAGTACCAGGGATACATTGTAGCTATGAGCACTATCATCCAGGTTGAGACTCCCAACTTTGAAGAAGTTGTGAAAGAAGAAGTTTGGAAGGATGCCATGGCTGAAGGGTATGAATTGATTATGAAGAATGATGTATGAGATGTTGTTTCGAGACCTAAAGGAAACTCTGTCGTAACTTCGAAATGGCTATACAAGATCAAGCATGAAGCTGATGGAAGCATTGGGAAGTACAAAGCAAGGTTCGTGGCCCGAGGTTTCTCCTAAAAAGAGGGAGAAGACTATGATGATATATTTGCTTCCATTGCCCGTTACACTACCATTAGATTGATTGTTTCCCTTGCTGCTAGTCAAGGATGAACCCCTTCATCAAATGAATGTAAAGACAACATTTCTTCATGGCATACTACAAGAAGAAGTATATGTTGAGCAGCGTCAGGGATTTGAAGTGGAGGATAGGAAGACTCATGTTTGTACTTTATAGAAAGCATTATATGGCTTGAAGCAAGCCCCTAGAGCCTAGTATGCGCGCATTGACAGTTCCCTAGTGAAGCTTGGATTCACGAGAAGCAGTGTTTAGCCGAACCTCTACCTCAAAGTGGTCCAAGGTATGCCTTTAATTTTGGTTTTATATATTGATGATTTATTCTTGACAAATAGTGAGCCCTTGATTCTCAAATGTAAGAGGGAGATGGCCTTTGAGTTCGAGATGAAGGATCTTGGTTTGATGCATTACTTCCTGGGACTAGAGGTGTGGCAAAGACCCGAAGATATTTTCCTTTCTTAAGGAAAATATGTTGTGAAGTTGTTGGAAAGGTTTGAAATGGTAGAATGCAAGTCTTTGACCACACTGATGTAGATAAACTTCAAGAAGTTGTGCGGAGATGTTGTTGGACCTGACTTGGCAAACCCTTTTGAGTACCGACAATTGATTGGGGCATTGATGTTCCTTGTGAACACCTGTCCAGACATATGCTTTGCAGTGAACACTTTGAGTCAATTTCTCACTGAGCCCCTTCATGCACCTAGATTGCTGCCAAGCACATACTGAAATATTTGCATGGGACGATTAACCTCGATCTGAGATGCACTGCCAAAGATAAATGACTTCATGGGTACACCGATGTTGATTGAGCTGGAAATGCTATTGATAGGGAAAGCACATCCGGATGTTGCTTTAGTTTGGGTTCCACCATGATATCTTGGATGAGTAAGAAACAAAAGTTTGTAGCTTTGAGCAAGGCCGAGGCGGAATATATTGCTGCTAGCATGGCTAGTTGTGAGGCAGTTTGGTTGAGGAAGCTCTTTGGAGAGCTTTTTGAGTAGGTCCTTGATACGACCGTGATATACTGCGACAAGAAGAGTGGGATCCGACTAGTAGAGAATCATGTATTTCATGATAAGTCCAAGCATATTGAGATCAGGTTCATTATATATGAGACATGGTGCAGAGAAGAGTAGTTAGGCTCCATCATATTTAGAGTAATGAGTAAATAGCAGATATTCTCACCAAGGCTTTGTCGAAAGGGAATTTCTCGGTCTTCAGAGAGCAGCTTGGACTGATGGATGTGACAACTCCTGGGTAGGGGTCTCGGCTAATCGAGAACATTGAGTGTGATCTTCCCCCTGTTGAGCTCCCAGGGTGGGAATGCAGCAATAAGGGCTCCTGGGGTTTAGGGACCTCTGCACAATAGGAGAGGATGTGAATCCTTACCTTGTGGTAAGTCAACCTCAACTATTGTCGCTTTGATAGAGTATATTCCAGTTGGCATCCTACCCATAAGCTGGGCTTGTTGGGATTGGACCTCCCCATCTGGGCAATGGGTTGAGGTGACTTGAGATAGGGTGTGTATCCTTAACCATGTGGTAATTCGATCTCGCTCAAGTCTTGAATGCAGGTGTTCTACCACTTAAATCTTAAGGGTCTTGATGGACGATTAATGAACAATAGGACAGAGTGTGATCCTCCAGTCGATCTTGCATATTGTCACTAGACGATAGGATAGAGTGTGATCCTTGAGTAGATCTTGCCTATTGTCGTAGACCAATAGGATAGAGTGTGATCCTTGCCCTTGCAGTAAGTAGATCTCACGTATTGATAGAGAGTGGTAGCTTTAGCTCCCCTATGATGTCAAATTCATCTTCTTTTAGATTCGAGAGTGTTCAATAGAGTTGAGCAAATATGAGCAATGACGACATTTGACTTGACGATGACGAGATATTTGAGATGGGACATATGTTGCAGTTGGTAATTTCTCCCTAACTAAGAGAGAGTGTTAATTTGATAGCTCAGGGACAAATTCCCTTCTTTGGACAACCTTCCTCATCAAGAAAGACCCTTCCTAGCCCCTGGAAGAATTTAATTTGGCTAAGAAAAAATGTATTTTTAAGGTGAAAACCCACATGTGCAAAAAGTTATAGGTTGACTTTAAAGAAAAATTGGGCACCCCTTGGAAGCATATAAATACAAGACAACTCAACCTCATTTGGATATCAAATCAATCATCTTCTTCTCTCTCTTCTTTGGATTGATTCGTGTAGGTCTAAAATTGCAAGGTCTGAGCTCACATGTGCAAGGAGAAGAAATTAAACTAGTCACAGAGTTTGATCGAAGACAATTCAACTACAACCACTAAGGAGAAGAAATTAAACTAGTCACAGAGTTTGATCGAAGACAATTTAACTACAACCACTATGTTGATAGGGTGCTCCCTGTGGCTGGAGGGCTACAACCGCACTATTTGTCACTAGGTCCTAGTGACTGTGACCTAAAATACTGTTGACTGTTGACCGCAGACTTTGATCAATTTTGGAGACTTTGACTTTGATCAGATTTGTCTATTGGGCTCATCTCTTGCATATTGTTTGGTTGGTTTTGTTGGATAGTCAAATGATTGACTTTGACTCTTGATTCATGAACTGAAACATTGTTCTCTCTCTACTGAACATTTTATGACAATCTAATAAGAAGAAGAATTTGAAAGAGTTTTCCCCCTTGTGGGGTTTTTCCTTGGTCTTTGACCAATCCTAGTGTCTCTTATTATTGCTCTTGATTGTTTTCTATTGTCATTACATTCACTGTTCTATCTACAATTGTTTTTATCAATGGAAGATTAAATTTGATTGCTAATTGAAGATAAGATAGGGCTAAAGTGATTGTAACAACATAGAACAGTGGAAAATTAACACTGATACCATGTGAAATTTTAATATTGTTACAGTTATTGGTTATTATTCACCTATCAAATTTGATTATTTGTCTTCTACAATTTATATGTGGCAAATACTGAATAAAACACTACTGTAACTTCACAGAAAATAAGTAAACCATAGGAATTGAAAAAATATTGCACACACACAAATAATGAACACCAATATTTTTGGGCAAATGTCCCTGGAAAAACTTCAGCGTGGGGAAAACCAATGCAGCAGATGAGGTTTTATATTCTTAATAAACCTTCAACAATTAAGAATTACATAAACCGTTTGCCTCTCACTGGAAAAGATCTGAAATTTTTTATGCTTCACTTCTATTGGAAAAATCAATCTAGAAATCTGCATTTTCCTTTTGCAAAGCAAATCAGCCCTCTCTGTGCAACTCACATTTCCTCTAGCAACTCGCATTCGCAGACTGGAAATGCGCATGATCTCTTCTGAAATCGCTCAATCTTCAAAAAAAAATTCCGACAAATATATTGCCTCCAGCAACACATTAAAGCCACTCGCACTTCCTCCGACAATTGGAAATTGAACTGTAGCTTCAACAACTTGCACTGGGTAACCTGGCAACTCGCACTCGTTGAATCGACCTCCCTCTTGCAGAGTACTTCGACCTCCTTCCTCCTCTTATAATCTCTCATTTCATCAATCAACAACCATGATCTAATCTCAATTGATGGCTAAAATCATCTTGACCCCATCAGATGACTTTTCTAGAAGTCACTACAGGAAAATTGATTTATCTCAATTAATCCTGATTAATTAAGTCGTTTACCTAAGTTAGGAAAATAAATAAACGGGCTAATTAATTCTAATTAAGGTACTTTTCCTTAGAAACTTTTTTCTGGGTATTGGAGAAAATTAATCCATTGTGTTCCTTAGCCTCATGGATACCATTTGAGACTAAAACACCTATCTGAGCTTCATAAACAAATAAATATCAGTAGCCAAAATTTACTGAAAATATGGCATTAACCTATGGATCTTTCTCTACACTAAAAACCCTAACCAGAAATGTTGTTATCTTTCATTTTGGGTCACTGGTTTAGGAGATATGACATAAACATGTCTTGTGTGACAAACCAGAAAGTATGCATAAAATGCAGGGATAACAATCTGATTTAAATGTTACAACCAGCCTACAATTGTCTAATCACTCCTAGAGGTTTAGTCTAGGGGATGGAAATGTTAGAGGGTTAATATAGAGGCTTTTGGAGCCTTCCCTCTTTCCAAATTTGACAAAAAAACTCAACTTCCAGCAAATTGGAAGTTAAATTTCAGATTTCTAGGTTAAAAAATTATGTATTTATGTACCCAGAAACTTTTAGATTTAAAATATGCAATTAATTATGGTTAGAAATCAAGAAAATTACTATAGATAATGAAAGTAATGTTTTATTAAACAATTTATAGAAAATAGCAAGGTTCTAAAGTGAAGTTACATACTTGGATGGTTGTAGAACTTGTAATATATGCAGATCGCTCTAGTATAGCAGCTTAATCTTTAGATCTACACATGCCAACGACTAGATACAAGTGTAAAAATATCATGCAATAAAACGTGTATCCTATCTCGGTAAGATCTATCAATTTAATCCAATATCCAAAAGATTTTACCTTGCTAAAAAAAAGGCTGATATCCTACTCAAACTGCAGAAAAATAATAATAATAAATAAATAAATTTATTTTTTTGCATTTTAAAATAAATGGTTGTTGTGATGTACATGTTCCCTTTTATGTTTCATCTCTTGCTAGAGTGTGAAGTCAATACTCTTCTAAGTCGATATATATGGTTTTTTCCAAGGGAGTGAGTTTGGTCTAGAATGGTAGTCGCCTTCACTATTGCTTAACTCTTCTTGGTGACTTTCAAACTTTCATAAGAGTAGCCTCTCCTTGAAGTGGCATCTTGTTATGAACCTTGCGCTTTAAAAATGATAAGAAATTAATAATTATAGTCATCTTCGAGGGGAGAACCTCCTTGTACAATGAATACATTGTACAAGACAATATTTGATGATCATAACACTAGGTCTCCTTAGTATATATACAAGAGACAAAGGGTACAATTATAATAAAGTGGGACCATGCATTAGGGAGATTTTGAGGTAAAAAATGGGCTTCAAAACCAAAGATGTACTAACAAAATTAACTTTAAAAGAACCAATAGGATTCAAGATGGTGATGCAATTCCCAAGGGAAAATATTTTGGAGGGAAAAGAAGAAAACTATTTTTTAATTGCATTTTCAACTTATATCCTTGTAGGTTCACTCAAATCTTCAACAAAATCCGCATCCAAGGGGTGTCTACTCTTGAGATTTGAGTGAACCTACAAGGAGATAAGTTGAAAATACAATAAAACAAGTAGTTTCCTTTATTTTTCTTTAAAAATTCATGTCTCATTTTATTATTTTAACTATTATTTTCCTTAAGAGACCCATTTTAGACTTCAAAATTCCCCAAATAAAGGTTCTATCCTACATAACAATATAACAATAGAAATGGAATCACTTAATATCTAAGGCTTAATAAGGGGATTTAGGGTTAAAATGGGGCTTAACATGCCCCCCTGCTTCAAACAAGTGTCGTCCTCAACACTTGACTAACTGCTAGTGATTTGCATGAATAAGTCATCTTCCCATGTCATCTCTTCCACTTGTAGGTTCTTTTATTTGATGAAGTACTCCTTTATTTAACAAAGTCTTTTGATAGAAATCACATGAAAGAATTTTATGGCCGACGCGTTTCGAACCAACAAGTGTGGTTTACTCTATTGTTGGATTACTTGACCGCTTAATCCTTGTTTCAACAATTGTTTCTTCTTCTAGTATGATTTTCCCCTCTTCATTTATCTCGGGTAACCTTCCCGGTTGCAAGTGAATAGCATAGTTGTGATCTCGAGCAAGTAGTAGACCCTTAGTATTTGCTACCACGAAATCTAGTAGGCCTTGGAGAGGGAAACTATACAAGACTAGAGCTAGACAAAGTGCTAACAATGGGGTAGAGGTCCAATGTCACCTTAGCCAAAACCCCTGCTCTTTACGGATTTTCACAGATGGGAGGAGTCCAATAAAGGAGGAATCACTTATAATTCATACGCTAATGATAAGGTACAAAGTGAACCTACTAAAGCTCATTCAAAGAGAAGCACAATAAAGGTACAAGGCTTCAAAAAATAAAATCACTCTCTAAGAAAAGCACTAGAAAAGAAGGCTCAAGACCTAGGGTTTTGAAGGTTTTTTACGGTGATAGGTATTCACAAGGTCAAGGCCCGAGGAAAAGGGCTCTTACAATGGTATTCAACTAATTCATGGCCTAATTCACCTAACATGGGGACACGGAACATGCAGGACACACAAATTCGAGTGTCCAACACACAGCATGTAGACCCCCTAGAACAGGACATGTAGGACACATTATATATTGTTGATATATTATATATTGTTTTATTATATATATATATATATATTAAAATTTAATACTAAATAGATATTTCTTATAAAAATTCTCATTTATGATACAAATTTATACATAGATATAGATTCTACATTGTAAATTTAAAATTTGTAAGTTTTACAATGTAACATTATGCAGACAAATACAAATGTGACATATTCATCAATGATCTAATAAGAGAAAGACAAGAAACTGCAATTTTCTCATTAAGTCATCAAAAGCAAAATGTGTTACATAGGTAGTACCAATGCCAATGGTAAATAGAAATAGAAAATACAAAACAACTACAAGGTAGTAGGTAGGTCATCAATCATCATCATCAAAATCAACATCACTATCATGGTCACCACTGCTCTCCTCTGTTGCATCCTCCTCTGTTGCATCCTCCTCTGTATCCAATGTAATCTTTGCATCTGCTAGTGTGGAGGATGACCCCTCAAAAGTATCACCAACATCGAAAGTGACAGGCTCTAGCACTGGGTCATTAAGATCCAAGTTGGCCAATGCCAACTCAACACTATTGTTGAAACCCATATCATCAGGAAAGACATCCCACATCTATGTCTTTCCCTTCAACTGCTCATCCCTCTACCTGTAAATAATACGAAGGTTGGTGTGCACATACACCATTGTCTCTACCCTGGACTGCCTGCTCTTCTTGACACTATACAAATTCCCATATGTGCTCCAATTCCTCTCACAACAAGAGGATGAAATCATCTGAGAGAGGAGCCTCATGGCTAATTGTTGTAGAGGAGAGCTTATTGCCCCATGTGTTGCCCACCAAGAATAGGGCTTCTTAGCCCCCTTGTCTCTAATCACATCATAGCCTGCAAATCGCCCAGTGCCAGTGGAAAACTCTACAAATGCATCCTCCACCTCATCAAAGGATGCTTTATCTTGAAATATCTAGCTCAATGCATCCTTCCTCCCCTATGAAATTTCACCATCCATGTGAGGAGGGAATTTACGGGAAGGTCCACCATTCAGCCACTCATGGTTGTAGTATTTTGGGTTCAATGAGTGAGCCAATCAATGCAAAGGTGTGCAATTCTTGTCCCATATGCTGACAAGAATATCCTGTATGGTGGTGAAGAAGGCTTCTGATGATGTCTCATACTCAGGGCACTCCCTTTGTAAAATAATGGTCCTCACGAACTCAATAATGGAAATCTCATCCCTCATAAACCTCTCCTAGGATGGGTTGGTTTGTATTCGCAAATCGTAGCAAAACAATGATAGGGTCCATGATCTTCATAGTGAGATCTTCCCTCTCCCACCAAGCATCATCTAGCAGTGTGTCCTTAACTCTTTTTTAAGCTACTTGATCTGTCTTTCTCCAAAAAGACCAAAACTCCGAAATAACCATGGCCCCCAGAGCAATCTTGACGTCCCTCAACTTCTTCAACATGATGAATGAAGACGCAAACTGTGTATCTACAATCTTCAACAATGATAGATGGGTGTACTTGTAGATTGTGATGGCATTTGTATGGTTTTGTACAAAGTTGCAGATATGTTTTGCATCCTCAATAACACTTTCAATCCAAGGCAAATCAAAACAATAGTTTTAAGTGCTAAATTCAAGGAATGGACAATGCAAGGTGTCCAAAATATTTTGGATATTTAGCTTCCACAATCATGCTAGTAGCCTTACAAATAGGTGCATTGTTTGTAATGATTTGCACACAAGAATCAACACCTACATTTTCAATAGCTTTAATGAACAACTCACTAATATATTGTGCGTCTTTGTATTGTCCAAGTGCATCCATTGCTTTCAAGAAAATTGGTGTCATGTCCCCATTTTTATTCTTCTTCATAGTACAACCAGGGTGGATTTCCAGGACAGGGGATGGCCAGGTAAATGGAGCAGGTTACGTAATTAGGGGTCTCGAGGAAGTTTTGTGGAATTTCTACGAGGTCCAATGGCATAGGCTTGGTATATTCCATCATCCGCACAGTTTGCCTTTCATTCCGGTGCATTCCAATAACTTTAAGAAAATTGAGTTATTGGTAGGCTTGACTCAATTAATTATGCTTAAGGTGGCATTCCGGGAGGAATATGTGGCAAAACACTTTAGTGGAATAGCTCGTTGGAACCAGAACGAGAAGATCTACAAGATGGGATGGTTAGATGAGAGTTTCAGTGATCTGGAGAGATAGGATGGTCAATTTACCATTTTCTCGCATTAAAAAAAATATTTTAATTAAAATAAAAGAGGGAAAAATGCTCCATGATTAAAATAATAATAAAATGGGAGGTTCTAGAGGGACCCATCAATTTTTATTTTTTTATTTTTTTTATTTTTTTTAACCACATGGTGAATCGGTAACTGCCAAGCCTAATCTAGGGGAGACCCAGGATCGAACCTCATAGCTGCCACTATAACACCAAGAGCATAACCAACCACCTGCAAGTCGGGTATGCTAAATTCCTATGATTTTAGCAAGAGCAGCCTCACGGGAAAGGGGAATCCGCCCCTCTAGCCGTCACCACAGTAGGTCATTGTACTCAATGAGGGATCCATCAAATTTATAAAAGAGGAGGAGGAGGCCACTGGAAGACATCTTGGTTTTGATATTGTTTCTTGTATGAGAGGTTGAGAACCCAGTTCTCTACTCCATTGGTAGCCCCAGGATGAAAACTCTCGGGTGATATAGAGAGATTTGGTGAGCACCCATCTCCCCTTGGTGGATTCATTCAGAATCCACAGGTGTAGTGATTGTTTTTCTCTTTCAGTTTGGAGACCGGAGGGTCATTCTCAGCGATTATATTGGCATCTATCTATATATAATAAAGCTGGATTTTGGTTGTTGCATTTCTCATTGTTCCTTGTGTTGTGATTTTTACTGAGATTTTATGCAATTTATAGATTTATGGTTTGGGTTTTACATGGAAATCTTCTGGTGAATGCATGATAGTTTTATATAAAGAAATTGTTCCAATAATTTATGATTTGGGACATTACAGTGGTATCAGAGCCATAGCCTTGGCTCAACCTGCAAGTTTTTCCAGTTTCCCGCTGCAACCCACCATTGTTGGTTGTTCTCTTGAGTTGCCGCAAACTTTACCGCAGCCAAGCGTTATCAATTTAGGAAATCCGTGGAGATTTTACGAATTGGGTAAAAGGCATACAAGCTAAAAAACCAAAAAAAACAAATGTTATTATTTCCAAGGCCGAGTCTAACATCCAAGCAGCAATGTGACGAGGGCGTTGTTTAGCATACTCACATCTAGAACCCTAGCATAATTTCCTCAAGTCCGAACAGTTGTCTGTCCAACACTTTCATTGCAGAAGATCAAGGGCCATCGTAGTAATCTCAGTGGGCATCGGAAATCCTCTAGAAATTTGGGCGAAATTCCCTTGAAGTTTTGATTGAGATCTCTGGCAAATTTCTGGGCGTAATTGTTATTCCCTGGTGTAATCTTCTATGGCCGAGATTTATTTTGCACGATGCTTGAGCACATTTCCACGTGATTTTGCAAATAAAAGACTGCGCGGTGACTTTGGGTTGAATTTAGTGCACAGCTGCATACTGTAGAACCCTCGGTTCAATAGAACAGTCATGAATTTGCCGAGGGTCGAGAATTTCCAAAGAGAAGAAGCGACAACCGCTGAGTCGAATTGCCAGATTTCGTTCGAGATCAAAGAGATTGCATTGATTGGGGACACTAGAGGACCGACAAATTCACTTACGGCAGCCTCCATTTTCGAAGTTGGAGTTACATTGCTGTGCGAGTGGGAGGCCACATTTGATTGGGCCAAATATTTTTATTGGTGTGAATTGGAACTTCGCCTGTGAAGTTCGCATCTCCTTGTTGGTCGTAATCACGACTTTGCTTGTCGAGCATGGACGAGCAAAGGACATACGCATAGCAGTAGCCAGACGGGTCCCACGGCTTGCGTAATAAGTCAGAGGAGTCTGCTTTATGGAGGAAACGAGTCAGGCTGATGAGATTCGTTTGAGGCTAAGAAGGAAGCTATGGCCAGTGAGTAGGGATCTGCGCACTGAGAACAATTCCGGTAATGTCACATATGGTACTTTACACTGGGTCTGGGTGGTTGGTGAGAATATGCACAATCAAAGCACAAATCACTGTGTAAATTGCTAAATTTGTCTCAGGCCGCCTGCATAAATATGTCTGGGACAAATCGCAAGGATGGCTGAATTGTTTATTGCAAAAATCGAGTACAGGACAAATTGCAAGGGTGGCTGAATTGTTTATTGCAGAAATCGAGCACGACTTGTTGTTTGAACCTTCCAGTGGCCAAAGTAGCGATGGATTATGCGTCGCTGGACAAATCGCAAGGGTGGCTGAATTGTTTATTGCAGAAATCGAGCACGGCTTGTTGTGGGAACCTTCCAGCAGCCAAAGTAGCGATGGATTGTGCGTCGTCGGGATGCAAGGCCAAACCACTGGCACAGAACACAACCGAGCCGACGTTCTGCAATTGACGACATTACCGAGACGGGCTCATTCAAAATGAATGCTGACTGTGTTCATCAATTCAAGGGCATTTTTCAGAGTCTATGTGGATTTCCAGTGCATGCTTATGCAAGCATAACCGTTGTCGCAGAGGGTCCACATAACTAGGTTGTTCATAGACTTCCATTCGTATTCCTTATTTGACATGCCAAAATTTCTTATAACAATGCCTAGAAGGAGTTTCTTGCATTTCTGAGCGAATTATCTTGGCAATTGGGTGAAATTCTGATTGCTTAGAAAACTAAGATCCATTGCTTGTTTCTGGACGTGGAACCAATTCAAAGGACGAGAGAACGCACTGTTACTGCTGGAAAGAAGTGTGGATCATCTCTCTATGAATTTATACTTCATCTAGAGTTGGAAACGTTGCTAGAAGCAGGCTGAATCAGAACCTGCTCTTCTTGTTGAACACTGCTATCACTGTGGATAAAAAATGCCAGGTTCCTCAATTTGTTTACCACTATTGTTTGAATTTATATCTCATGTTCGGTAGCAGCACTATCTTTATCTATAACCGGCAAATTATACCTACAGCAATTTCCCACTAGATCAGTGCTTTACCAAATTTCTGAGTTGTTTTGATTAGAGATTGGGGGTTTTCCACATATGCCGCCAAATGTTGTCACCCTCTATGTATTGATATCAAAGCCATTCATAGTCTTGATTGAGTCAAGCCCTGTTGTGGTCATGAGCTGCCATTGCATGGCGTTGTAAAGGTTGAGTTGAAGAGTCTGTCAGGCAAGTCATGTATGTGTGCAGCCACTTCATGTCTCTTTGATATAGTATTGCTAAGTCATTATAATGAGGAGGTTGATGTACTATTGTCCTGTATGATTCAGTTGATGAACTTACCATTATTAAACTAAAACATGGATCAAACCCTTATAAACTCCCTTAATAAACCAGCAACAGCAAACCACAAACCTTTCTCAAAAGGGATCTATGCCATTCTTCAGAGAGGATAGTCAAAGAAAGTGTAGAAGGGGCAAGAAATAGGACACAAACTTTTTGCTCTTGAAACAGATTTGAAGGACATGAGGGTCACATGGAAAATTCTCTTCAAACTTGATGAACTAGATGCCCTCCTTTCTAAAGTGATCCAGTTAGAAGGGAGAAAACTGATTTGGGCGCTTAAACCAGCTATGCTTGCTCTCATACAACACAAGTTCTTGGAGGAACCTTGTGAAGGGGTTAGACTTCTAGTTGTATCTTGTCTCAGTAACATCATGAGACTAACCGCCCCTATAGCTCCTTACAATGATGTTGTTATGAGGAAAGTTTTCAGACTGGTGTTAGAAACTTTCCAAGACTTGGACAACAGTGCAGGCTCTACTTTTGGGAAGAAGCTTGATATTTTAGGAGGCATGGCCATGACTAGGACTTATGAAGTCATGTTTGATCTTGAGTGTGATGATCTTATCTTGCAGCTGTTCCAATGTTTCTTCAACATTAGGAAACATCATCCTCACAGTCATAGCACACATGCAGTCCATCTTGTCATCATGTATGAGAGGCTATGATGCCATTTTCTAAGAGTTGCAGTCTCGATTGTTGTCTGTTTGGAGGAGAGAACAGTTGGTCTCACTTGTTGCTTATGAATTAGTTGAGAGGTTGGTTGCGCAGAACATTGGGTTGTTCAAGAGACAGTTGACCAAGGAGGAGAAACTCAGGTTTGGGGGATCATGCAGTAGGAATGCGTTGAGAAGGAAGGAACTTTTCTTCATCTGCAAAGAACGTTGGGGACTTCATCACTCATGTTTGAGTGACACTGAGGAGATGACAGAGGTAGAGCAGATTGAGACTCCTTCTGACCATCAGGGTGAGTATTCTTCTTTGGATGAGTCCATGGGTTCGTACGAGGATGCTTCCGAGGAGCATGAGTCATGTAGAGTCGTTGACAACATGCCAAATCTATATGCTGAGTAGTCAGTGGGTCCTAGGAGAGACATTTATGATGATGAGTCACCACTGGTGATTCAGCATGAGCAATATATGGTGGATCTTGAGTCAGCTGAGGAGGAGGATGTGCGCAGTATGCATGGTGAGCCTTCAGGGAGGGTTGGTTGGAGGTTCATGTTGAGCCCATGATGGAGGATGAGCATACACCCTTGGGGTCAGTCGTTGATGAGGAGCAAACAAATGTACAGACAATTGGCCGAGTGACGGTATTCGTTGACACTTGTCCTCAGGAGATGCTGGAGCATGATAGGGTAGTTTGGCAGGAGATTGGTGGACTAGAGGGGCGTGGAGCTTCCTATTAGGCGAGGGATATAGCAGTGCATCCATATTTGGGACTACCCATTGGTGAGGTGCAAACAGATGTAGTGGCAACCAGCCGAGCTGCAACATTTTCAGGCAGTAGCCCTCTCCAAGAGTACATAGATAGGGCGTGCAACACAGTTTAGTTACTTGTACCCATTATAGGAAGAGAGGCAGGATTTTCTCGTTGGATATGGCTGTCCAACTAGGTAGAGCAACACGAGTTCAGCATGGACCAACATCAACATAGTAGACTTACTCCTTACACCGGAGTCCATGACTTAGATTGGCGAGAGATCATGGGCTGGTATCCTCTGGACGAAATTTTTAGTCAGGAGCATTATATTCCAGGAACCCTCAGAGGTGAGGCACATCACATGCTTCAGTTGGTAGCAGGATGTAGGTTGGCCACTTATCGGTATCTCGGCACAACATCAACATGATGAGATTGACCTTGGTTTATGCCAAGAGTTGGATTCGAGAGAGGTGATGCACTGGTACGCAGTGGATGGAGCAGCATCCTTGGTTGGAGTTATAGCAGAGCAGGAGCCATGGAGCTTTGATATTGGTTCTTGGTGGCATTGGGATCCAGGTACTGGAGGATCCAGTCATGTTTCGATAGATTGAAGGCATGACGTGGACCAGTGGTTTGTATGGGATCTGGGTATTGGATCTTAGTTGTGTTGGGCCACCAGATTGGTCCACAGACCTATATTGCTTGAGAGAAAGCAATCTTGGGGTGGGAGGGTTGTCATGTCCCCATTTTTATTCTTCTTCATAGTACAGCCAGGGTGGATTTCTAGGACAGGGGATGGCCATGTTAGTGGAGCAGGTTATGTCATCAGGGGTCCCGAGGAAGTTTTGAGGAGTTTCTATGAGGTCCAATGGTATACGCTTGGTATATTCCATCATCCACACAGTTTGCCTTTCGTTTTGGCGCATTCCGACAACTTTCAAAAAACCGAGTTATTAGTAGGCTTAACTCAATTAATTACACTTAAGGTGGCATTCTGGGAGGAATATGTGGCATAACACCTTAGTGTAATAGCCCGTTGGAACCAGAACGAGAAGATCTACATGATGGGATGGTTAGATGAGAGTTTCAGTGATCTGGGGAGATAGGATGGCCAATTTACCATTTTCCTGTATTAAAAAGTATTTTAATTAAAATAAAAGAGGGAAAAATGCTCCATGATTAAAATAATAATAAAATGGGAGGTTCTAGAGTGATCCATCAAATATATAAAAGAAGAGGAGGAGGCCATTGGAGGACATCTTGGTTTTGATATTGTTTCTTGTATGAGAGGTTGAGAACCTGGTTCTCTACTCCATTGGTAGCCCTAGGACGAGAACCCTCAGGTGATATAGAGAGATTGGGCGAGTACCCATCTCCCCTTGGTGGATTCATTCAGAATCTGCAGGTGTAGTGGATGTTTTTTTAGTTTTAGTTTGGAGACCGGAGGGTCATTCCCAACTATTGTATTGGCATCTATCTATATATAATAAAGCTGGATTTTGGTTGTTGCATTTCTCATTGTTCCTTGCATTGTGATTTTTAATGAGATTTTATGCAATTTAGAGATTTATGGTTTGGGTTTTACATGGAAATATTTTGGTAAATGCATGATAGTTTTATATAAAGAACTTGTTCCAAAAATTTCTGATTTGGGACATTACAACTGGTCCAGTACAAATTCAGTTTCTTAGCTGGCAACTCGATTTCCAGGTTTGCATAGGGCCTAGCCAGGCAGTGCAAATTGTTGTATGAGAGGTCTAATTTCGAGTTGTAGAGTGTAGGAAGGGTCGATTTGTCTAGGAAGTGATTCCAGCAGGCAGAGGTAAGCAAATCAGTATTTTTGTAGAGCAAATTCTTGATCGTGCACAGATAATTTGCAACAGTGATTGTAGTAGTAGATTAGTGTTGAGTGGAAGAGAAATTGCAGACACTGAGGGATTCTCTCAGAGGTTTTCAAGATCCAAGTCATTGGAGGTAATTTGAACTTTCCAGTTGCCGGTAGCAGAAGAAGCAGACAAATTTTTGCATTCTAGGAGGGAGTGCGAGTCTCAGTGCTACCAGACGAGCAAGAGAGGAGGAGATTCTTGTTTATAAACCACAACAACTAGAGAATTACAAAAAGGAAATGGCGAAGGCGAAGCGGTTGATCCTTGATGGAGTTCAGGACCATATAGTCTCACACTTAGAGGCCAAAGAAATGTGGGATGGACTCCAGCACTATATCAGAATCTTTCTGAGAATCATAAGCTATTTCTGAAGGAGAAGTTGAGAACCACTAGGATGCAAAAGGGAGAAGGAGTTACTCCATGCCTTACCAAGGTTCAGGACATCCGGAACGAGTTGCCTGTCGTAGGTGAGACACTACAAGAAGATGAATTGGTGCATGTAACCATCAATGGTTTCTCCGAGGAGTGGACTACTTCAGTCCAAGGCATTACTGGACGAGACTAGATGGGATCGTTTGTGGTCAGATTTCGTGTAGGAGGAGATGTGACTTACTCTAGTCAAGAGTAGTCTCGGTGGCAGCAACAGAGGATCGAAAGGTGTGAAGGAGGAGGAGTATGTAACCCTTGCATCGAAGGGAAAGGAAAAGAAAGGTCGTAGTCAGGGACAAGGCTCACAGGGAGGTGAGAAGAAAAAGGAGGACCTGTCGAAGGTCAAGTGCTTCAGGTGTGGTGAGTTTGGCCACTACAATACTCAGTGTCCTAAGAGGAAGAAGGACAAGAAGGAGAAGTACGAGCAGGGATCAGCTTTAGAAGAGATTGATTAGTTGTCCTCCAAGTTAGAGGAAGACTTCGCTTTGTATGCAATTATACCTCTAGGAGAGAGGTGGAGAGACATTGAGCTCTAGACTCCAGAGTTGCATAGAGATGGGAAAGATCCATCGAGGTAAGCATTGGACAAATGTTTACTCTTGGATCAATACCCTTGCTACAAGCGCCCACAATATTCAGTAGCAGATGGATCAGTGTCAGATGGCGCAGTTAGTTCTTGAGGGACAGTTGCAGTACTAGTTGTAGTCAAATGCTGAGGAGCACAATGCAGTTGCAGTGCAGATAGACTTAGTGAACAGTGCAGAGGCTAGTAACAGTCAAAGACTCAAGAGATAGTTGCAGACAGTTGATTCAATATTCTGGATTCAGGATTTTAGTTGCAATAGTTGCAGCAGCATGAGACCAGTTTCAACATAGTAGCCGAGTTGGCAGCAGTGCAAGGTGTATAGTGTAGTGTCAACAACAACACATATGAGGGTGATTCAACTACAGAGTGGCATATGAATTAGAGTTGTGCAGTAGTTGGTGGACAGTGGTAGTTGTCACAATTGTCAGTCATCAACAACGTGCATGGAGGATGTTGTGGGAAAGAACACCTTCATTGCTAAGAGGAGTATTAGTTTTTGTAGCATTGGATGGTGTTCTAGTCTCAAACTTTGTGGAGAGGCTAAAACACATGAGATCTCCAGAACCCATAAATCATTTCTGGAAATTCCACCTAGAGACAACTCAATTAAATTAATTGATCGATAATTAAAAATGCCTAAGTCTAACTTAGGGAAATCGATTTATTAATAGGAATTAATTGAGAAAGGTGATAATTCTTTAAAAACTCACATGGATCAACTTAAGAAGATGATCTCAGTCGTCGATAGGGTTGGAGAAGAATAGACTTGTGAGGTCGAGTTCATTAGCAAAGATCGATTTTCCCAATTGCAGTGATTCAATAGAGAGAAGTTCGATCCAAAGAGGGGACGTAGAGTCAATGAGGAATAAAGACAGTGATTCCGGAGGAGATTCCAGTTCCGGAGATTCAAGTACAAGAGGGCCAAGTTTTCCTCAGTGAGGTTGTGCAGGGACTTTGCAGGCAACTTTAGAGGAAGATTTCAATTTAGCTGGAGTGAGGGTCGATTTAGTTGTTGGAGGTCGGGAGAAATTATGAGGGGGGCTAGCGAGTCATTCTCAAAGTCTGAGTTGGACAAGACAGCTTGGTCAGAGCAGCTTCCAGGTAGTGCATCTGAGGGCCTATGCAACATTTGCACAAAAGGTTGATGCAGTGCTTCGAGCAACCCAATTTGTGCTAGATTTGGAGCTGGATCAGTGTCGGGTGGGGCAAGATTTGTCTCACTATTTTTTGTGGCTAGATTACCTTGTAACGGATTGCCAGTTTTCGGCATCCAGATTGTACTCATAATTTCGCTACTGCATAATACTAAAAACCTCATCTATTGCATCGGTTTTCCTGCATTGGGTTTTTCTAGGTATAATTGTCCAAAAATAATGGTGTCATATTTTTGTGTGTGCTCTATATTTCTCAGCGTCCAGCATTTTATTTGTGAAGAAATTTTAGTGTGAAATATTTGATATTTTGCCATAACAAAATGAGCTGTATAATTTAGTCTGCTAGAATGATTAATTCCAGTTGCTTCATTTCAAGCGAATTTTCACATGCACTTCAACTTTATATCATTATTAGCTATTTTTGTGCCTTGGGGTTTTGAGCAATAAAATCATATTTTAGCCAAGGTTCAATATACCATTTTGAGTGTTTTTTCCATATATATTTCACGGTATATTGAATTTTTTGTTGTAGATATGCATTATTTTCTTGCTATAACATAGCAAATCTGTTGGGTTTTCATGGTACGCAGTGTTGATAATATCACCGATATATCGGCAATATTTTAAAATATTGCGATATTTTCGGCAAAATGATATATCGCCGAGTAAATATCGCGATATTTTCTATTTTGAAAATATCAGCTAAATATCGCCATAGTTTGAAAATATTGGCTTTGTTTAAAAATCTGAAAAAAATGATTTTTTATGTTTGCCAATATTGCCAATAAGATGTTTTCAAGACCCTCGCCGATATTTTGCCGATACTGATATTTTCAACACTGGTTCCAAGCACTTTGCAAGTAAGTATTTTACATTGAAACTTCATAGGTAGGCTCTATATTAATTATGCTTGTCTATATCTCATATTTGGATTTCAAAAAACATTGTTTTCCAACTGTTATAAGTTTATATTCTTTGCTGAAATTTTTCTAGGTTGTGTATGCAGTGGGGTTTGACCCCATAACCTCAACAAGGCAGTTTCCAATTTGCTAGAAATTGCATTTTGTTGCTAGTATAATGCTTAAGATTGATCTAGAAGGATCTATCTTACATCTCTTAGCCTTCTTGCCCCTAGATCCTTGATCTATAGTGCTAAAGCACTAATTGGGTGACTGTTTTGTAGGGGAATTGCTGCTTCCTTTGTGTTTTCTACAGATTTTATATTATACAGTCATAGGATAGCAAATATATTAACAAAAAACCCCTCTAACCAAATCTCTAATGACACATTTGATCAGTATATTAATTAAATATTCATATGAACTATTTACATTGTTAAATCTTTTGAATTTGAATGATTTATCTGGCTAGCTTCAAGGTTTTGTTGCATATTTTTACATAGGAAACCAATAGGACAACAAACAATTAACTTTTTCACTTCATCCATAGACCCCAATTAAGGCATTGATCCTCATTTAGTTGGGTGAAGTATTTAAAGGGAATCCTAACATAGTATTTTTGGAGGGAGTTGGGCTTAAAGAGTGGGGATTTGGGCTGAGGCAACATTGGGCCCTCATCCTATGTGTGCCAATCTGGGTAGGTTGTGCCAACCTTAGCAACCCTACTAAATTGATCGATAACTACACCCTCGGATTATGTGCTTGGTAGCCAAATATTGTAAAATAATAATCTCAAATAACATCTATCTAGTGATTATAAAGGATAATTTTTTTTCGAATTGGTAGTTTTATGGGTGTCCTTCCCACACAAGAAGTGTTAGGGTCTCACCCTAACCCCTTTATTTATGTAGTAGGATCGAATCATAGTTATAGTTAAGTAAAGAGTCAATAAAGCCCATATTAATAATTGTAAGTGGTTAACCCGCATTTAATGAAGGGACCACAGTTAGTTGCAAATGGGCCATGGTATCAGATAGATGGTATTAATAAGAACCATGGTATTGCCCCATGGTATTGCATGTATGAATCCTATATAAAGGATAGAGACTCCCCTCGATGAGCATCGTGTTTTATTTTGTAATCGAGCTCTGCTCTATTGGAGGTTGCCCCCTCGAAGAGGCAAGTGAACATTGGTTTCTGAATAATAAAATACCTGCTGTTATTTCTCATTTTTCTATGTTCTGGGTATATTTCTTCGCATATTTGATATTCTGGTATCGTCTTGCAGGTTAAGAGCATAACAAGCGGTATCAGAGCGCTTTCCAGGGCCGGTGGGATCTCCAATTTTTAGCAAATTTTTTTTTTGGCTAGAGACGTGTTCTGGCATCTTTAAACCACAGGATCTGTCGTTGAGCGCATAAACCTGCGGATTTGGGGAGGCATGCACGTAGGAAATACAAGAGGTGGTCATGCTTGTTGGACTCCCTTGTAACCCCTGTGGGTACCCCTTCAAGTAGTATCGCATTAGACAGAACCACGAACGGACTGTCTTCCAAGTACCCTCTAGGTATATCAGAAGCCCCCTAGCTCCCTTGAAACCTCGCCATAGATAAGCCATCGGCCGTCTTGCTGCTACAGTACACCGAGAACAGCACTCGGAGAGATTACTCGCCCATACGATAGGGTAGTCAGGTTGTACAGCTAAGGGTACGGTTGATCCTCCTTGGTTAGTGCCTTGAAAAATTAGGCCGAGTACTACTGTTAGACCCTTATGTATATTGTGATATGTAGCATCTGACACTCCTTGAGACCATAGTTCCCTTTTCTATCTCTGGATCACGCATAATCTCTGCCAGATCAGATCTCGCAAGTGGGGTTTTACAGCAGCAACAGCAATCAGTCCCGCAATTCAGATTTATCAGAACAGCCATTCAGATCTATTAGATCCATCAGATCCGCAGCAGCAATCTGTTCCGTTGTTTATATCTATCCGATCAGCCATTCAGATCTCCCAGATCCACCAAATCCACCATCCAAATCTGAGTAGTTGTGTGGGTTCCTATACCGGGGCGTGATTTTCGCAGGACTTTTGGCAACATTGACATTTTGGGGATTCGGCTACTACAGTATTCCTAAGCATGGAGTAAAACTCCGTTAGGAGTTTTCAGAGAAAAAAAAGTCTGAGACCCCCCAGGGCACTTATTGGTGACTTAGCCCATAAGAATCAGGACAACGAGCTGAGCAAGGTGGTACCATTCAATTGTTAATGCCAAAAAAAAAAAGAAAAAATTCGGGTGGTCCCAAATTTCAAGCACATCGGGTCGGTGCATGGTAGAAACTAGAGCTCAAGCTATGGCCAATGAGAAGATCGACAAACTTGAAACATCCTTGAAAGACATCCAAGACTAGCTAGCGAAAATAACTGCAACACTCTCTATGGGCAAGGCAGAAGCCCACGAGGAGGCATATATTGGCAATGAACACAGTGAGGGTGAGTCTAGCCACTCTCTTCAACTCTGAGGCACCCACCAACAATCTCGTCCGCGACCACCCAAGCTAGATATGCATAAATTTGATGGCTCTCACCCAACAACATGGATAGCACAAATGGAGCAATATTTCAATCTGAATTACATCTTGGATAATGCCACTCAGCTTATGGTGGGGAGCATGTACTGGGACAATGAAAGATGGCAATGGTGGCAATGGCATCAACGTTGCTATGGAAGGCCCTTCACTTGGGACACATTCAAAAAAGCTCTTATGGATCGCTTTGACCATGACTCTACTTTTTTGGGTTGTCTCACTAAGCTCAGATAGACTGTAACAGTGGATGAATATATTACAGCCTTTGAAGCCTTAGTTTTCCGCACTTTAGGTCTACAAGATGAGTTCTACACGAAATGTTTTATCAGTGGCCTTAAAGAGGCATACAAGCTCACGTCCAACTACACCACCCTCCCACATGGTTGGAGGCTTGCAAGGTAGCTCGTGAAGTTGAATGTGCGTTAGCGGCCCAGTCCACTCACCCAAATTTCATCGCCAAGGGTCGCCCCCCATAGGCTCACAGCACTACCCAAACACTTAAGGTTCAAAAGGTGTCACCTGCAGAAATGGCAGAAAGAAGAAAGCAGGGATTATGTTACTACTGTGATGAAAAATACTCCCCAGGTCATAAATGCAAGGAGCCCAAATTTTTTCAAATTGATGCCACTGCTCAGAGCTCATCGGAGGAAGCTCCACCACTTGAGGAACCCGAGGAGGAAGAAGAGGACAACCAGAAGGACAATGTCCCTGAAGAACCAGTTATTTCGCTACATGCTTTGGCAGGGATTTCTTCGCCTGAAACTCTCAAAATCGGAGGTTTTATTAAGCATCGCCCAGTAGTAGTCTTGATTGATAGTGGAAGTACACATAATTTTATCCATCAAAGAGTCGCGAAAGCAGTGCATTGTTTTGTACGAGCAGTTTCTAACTTCCAAGTCCAAATTGTAGATGGGGGAATAATGAAATGTGACGGCCGCTGTGAAAATGTCAAACTTCAAATGGGGGATTATCAGTTGAAGACCCACATGTTTGCCATACACATGGGAGGGTGCGACATTGTCCTTGGTGTTGAATGGCTTCGCACACTTGGCCCAATCACAATGGATTTCCAGGAGTTATATATGAGCTTTAAGTAGAACAACCACACACATACCATCCGCGGACTCCAGGCGGGAGCTCCCTCTATCATCAGCGCACATAGGATGGAAAAATTGTTAAAAAAGGTCCATCATGGAGTTATATCTCAATTTAATGCCATCCAGGCCTTCGAACCCAATTCTCTTCCGATTCATCCTGAGATGCAACAAATTTTAAATAACCATCTTCCAGTCTTTGACAAGCCTCATGAGCTTCCACCCTCGAGAGGGGAACATGATCATAGCATCACTTTGGTCCCAGGGGCCCAACCACCAAATGTGTGCCCATATAGATATCCGTTCGCCCAAAAGAATGAAATAGAAAAAATAATCAAGGAACTTTTGGAAGCAGGCATCATTCGTCCCAGCATTAGTCCTTATTCATCACCGGTGGTCATGGTGCTCAAGAAAGATGGGGAATGGCGTATGTGTCCAGAATTCAAGGCCCTCAATAAGTTGACAGTCAAGATAAATTTAGGATCTCGGTTGTTGATGATTTGCTGGATGAACTAAATGGGGTTGAATTCTTCACTAAGCTTGATCTTCGCTCACGCTACCACCAAGTCGACATTCCAAAGACTGCTTTTAGAACTCATGAAGGCCATTATGAGTTCCTGGTCATGCCATTCGGTCTTTGTAATGCCCCATCTACTTTTCAGAGCCTTATGAACCACCTACTCAAACCATATCTCAAAAACTTTGTCCTTGTTTTCTTCGATGACATCCTCATCTACAGTCACACTTGGGCTGCACATCTCAGCATGTAGATCTGCTCTTGCAACTGCTCCAGGAGCATAAATTATTTGTTAAGATGTCCAAGTGTTCTTTTGGCATGGAAGAAGTTGAGTATTTGGGCCACATTGTGGGGCGTGAAGGTGTCAGGGTGGACCCCAAAAAGATCCAAGCAATGCAGGA
>APFE030190255.1:98154-110108 GCA_000404065.3 Pinus taeda
AACAATGTGATAGAATTGAATAAAATATCATAGTCTAAAATGAACAAAATTATAATAAAATATAATATATTAGACTGGAATGAATAAAATTAAAATAAAATATTGAACAAAGAGAGCTGATGGACAAGGCATGACATGGACTTTGTAGAGTGAATCCCCTAATCTTGTAGAGTAAATCCCATCATATTACAGAATGAAATAGCACTCTAAAGGATATACCAGAGACATTACAAAAATCACTATCACAGTGGAGAGCTGCTTCACAAGGCAGGACATGGATTCTGCTTACAGGATGTAAGCCCTTCATTCACCACAGAAACTCTTGTTGTTGAAGATGAGAAGCAGCACAAAAGTTAGTCATTCCACATCTATTACAAACTTACAACAATCTTAACATCCTGCAAATATTCTCGTCTATGAGGAGCTGTGGGGGCCTATAGATTACAAGAGAATAGCATAAATTCTTCAAGATGATTGGTAGCACGAAGAAGTATTTACAGATGATGATCATGCAAAGCAAAGGAAATTTTCTTTAATTTTGATCTGTCATGGCCGTAAGCTAGATACATTTGAAGAAACATCTTTGTTAAGCCATGGACAATTAGTATGTAGCTTTGCCTTTCAACTGAAAATACTTAGGCATCCATATGCACACAGTAAAGATATCATAACCTACAACTATCATTAGAAAATCTAATTTTCAGATTGGAAACAGTTATGTTTATCAAAGATGAATAGGGTATTATCAAAAATAATATTCAACAAAATGCATTTTACCAGTTTACTGACCTACAAATCATGTGACAGCATCCAGAGGTTTTTTCAACAATTTGTCCACATTTTCCACACAGTCGCCAATCCTTTTTTTGGCGAGCTTAAAGAGCAACAAAATTGCTCCAGAGTCATTCCATTCAATTCATCTAATTCCATGGACATTGTCAACTACCTCTTGGTCCAATAAGGTAGGTCATCTCCTTCTCCTCATAGTAATTTCAACAATTTTCCATCAACCGAGCATTTTGGGTGTCTGCTTGAGGTACTGGAGAATAACGAAGATGAGCCTAAGAAGGAAAATGACGATCAAGAAAGGGAGAGACCATCATCCACAGTCTGCAGTTCCATAAAATAAAGAACATGAAAAATATTTTACTTAGAAAACAAGCTGTTAATAATGGGTTCCTAGAAGTAGTTGAATAAAAGCTAGTTTGGTTTGTTTTGGTGATTATTATAAAAAGGTAATGATCAGTGAGTTTTCTTCCTTGCCATTTTCAAATCTTAACGGATCCAATGGTATTAAAATGGTATTATATACTTCAGAGAAAACAATGGGGAACATGCCCACTATTTCCAACGCTTTAGTACAAGCATCATCAACATTTGTTATCGATAAGGAATTTACTTGTTCTATATGCCTACGTACTTAGAATATTCGTTTTTTTTACACTGTTATTTCAATGATTTATCTGTATTCTAACAACAGACAACAAAATCCGAAACTTCTACCTATAAATCTATGTGCAGATGCCGTTGTGGAGCCGAAGCATTAGCGTCATGCCACTTATTTTGTTTGAAATGTATGCCAAAGGTGAGTTAAACCAAGCACTCATTTGCATTATTAAATCAATATATTTTCGAAAGAACATATATAATTGATTCAGGCTATCATTTCTGTGAATTATGTTGGTGTAGGTAATTAAATTATCCGAGGAGTGCCCTATCTCTGTGCAACACAAGGGCAACCAGGTCTTTAAACTTTATGGAAGGAGAGATTTACAATTTGATTATTACCCTTGGTAAAGAGAGCTAGTCCCACACCAAATGTGTGGTAGTTATACAAAATACACATCATGATACTCAACTTGGTCCATTTCTCAGATGGCACCGGGTCTAAAATATAAAACAATTTGAAAATGGTGCAAATGCAATCCGTTGTACCTATATGAAGATACAGATAATGTACACGGTGCCCTGGGATGCATCAAGGTTCTGCCCTGGGACCTGATTTATATTTTGTTTTTTTTCGACTGAGATCTGCATCCTTACTAAATTGGGATTGTCAGAATGAGCAGGCAGCCAGGAAATTTGTCTACATATAATGTTCATATGCTAATAATGTTGTTTTTGACTTGGAAATAGAGTAGCTCAGCTGTAGCTTTATATAGTACCATTTTTCTAGTAGTAAATGGAAGCAATTATTAGGTAAGTGTGCAGAACATAAAAAGGATCAAGAAGACATTTTACAGGAAAGCATGATAATAAGCAGAGGGGTACCAATACCATATAAAACCTTCAATAGAGCACCAAGAACATGTCTTTTAACGCATAAAGTTGTATTAAAGCAAGTGAAACTTTTACCATTGATGAGAGAACTGAACATTAGGAGCATGACCATTGCATTTCACTTTAACATATGGTCTACACATTGAGATGTGTTTGGTAGGTTATAACTAAACATATATACAATGAAAGTATTCGTTGGCTTCTAAACATATGTACAATAAAAGCATTCTATCACATATAGTTGTAATTGACAATGAACAGCTAATCATATATGCATGATGGGCCATGGCATCGGCAACACCAATTAGTGTTTATTGTGGTGCCGAACTGTGCGAGTTGTTCCTGCAATTGATGCTGCATTTTCCTGTGTGCATCCCTTTCATGGATGTGAATTGTTATCTTAAGAATTTTTCTTATTTTCTTTAACAACTCAATGTTTGGGCGCAAACGGTAAAGCGACAATGATTGTTGGGGCAAGATCCTTGTCTGCATATCTTGTAATGTAAGTTCTTGTTGCTGAATTTCTTGGCAACACTCATACAACATTCGTAGGTAGCCTATATCCATACCTGTTGTCATCCAAAATGGAAACATAGTAAGTGATAATGGATATGTTTGACGATTTGTTGAATATTTAAAATAAATTAAACGTTTCCAAACGAGTATAAAATAATATGAAAGTAAATGTAATAGCAAGTAAATGTATGTGAAATTTGGTTATATAGTGAATGTGTTTACCATGTGGGTAATTCTGGAAGACAGGTTGTATGATTGGCTAAAGTGTATTAGCCTGAATAGATTTTGATGCGAGCAATGATTCCTCTTGCTGTCTACGCTTAAGATATGGATTCTTGTGCATTTGTGCAATGCTTGAGAATGGGAATCCTGGATTGATGTGCATGTCTTCCAATGACCACACTCTTGAAATTGCAGTGAACGTTAGCCCTTGGCGTTCTTTGGTGTCGATGTCTACTGTTGCTTTGTATAATGTCATCCCTTGTGACTTGTGTATCGTTAAAGCCCATGCCATTTGAAGTGGTATCTGATAGCGTGTACCCCTTGTGATGGGAGAAATGGGTACATATGTTGGGTGTGAAATGTCCCATGGTGTTCCTTTGTATTGTCTAAAGTCGACGACCATGAAGGATGGTAATTCTGGGGGCTTTGAGCCAATTGAATAAAATATTGAGATGACCTTCCCAAGTGTGCCATTGACGAGGCCTGCATGTACCCACAAGTTGCTGATGAGCATAACTTTTTGTTCATTGCATAAGAGCACTTTTGCAGGCAGATGCTCATCGTCTGTTGTAGTAGGAGTTTTCTGCCTTTGTTGTTCTGCAGAGAAAAGCGCGACTGGGATGCTCAATTTATAAGCATTTTCTTATTATGCAAGACAACTGAGTTGTTTGTTGCATATAGGTGCATGGATTCATCAAATGTGCATTTCTCTTCATGTGTAAGGGATGAACTTGTTCTTGACATTAGGTGTTGCCAATCTTCAAGTGTAGCTATTCCATTCCTGAGATTTGTAAGTATTTGCCAAAAAGCAACTTGGGACGGGCTAGCTCCTTGTTGACGGAAAACGGTTGAAAGTGTTATGAATATGTCGAAGCTGCGCCAAAGTGCAGTGGCACGTGATGTCCCAGCGTATAAAGGAATGTCTTTTACAGGTGGTAGCTAGCCTAAATCTCCGACAAGGATAATTGAGCGATTACCAAATGGTGCATTCCGGTGAACAGGGAATGCCTCTCTTAGACGATCGTCAATGCATGAAAGCATTTTTGGACCAATGAAGCTCATTTCATCAATGAGAATGTATTCAACATGACGGAGTTGCTCTTGCAGTTGTAGGAATGGTTGGCCTTCGAGAGGATGCATTGTTTGGATAGGGATACGAAGGGCAGAGTGAATTGTGAGGGCATTTATGTTGAAAGCTGCAATGCCGGTTGGTTCAAGTAACAACAATGGCTTTTTGTTTGCTGGTGAGTTTTCCACAAATGCTTGGTGCAGGCATTTAATCAAATGGGATTTCCCTGTGCCAGTTGTTCCTTGTATGATGATTTTGCGTGGGGGTTTTGGCGAAGGGGTTTTGAAGTGTGAAAAAATAGTGGTAAAAGCTATGTTTTGGGTAGGAGATAATGTGTGATCACGGGGAAGGTTGGAAAAAGAATGATGTTGGTTTTGAATGGTTGAGCGGTTGAATTCAATGAAATTTATGGCAGTTTCTTGCAAAGGGGGAGGGATAGTATTTTGTGACCAATTGTGGTTGACATCAAAGTCGCGGTAGCCAATCATGTCGAGGTCATCAATTGCAATATTGTAACTTGGGTGCAACTGAGAGAGGATTTGCCATTCATTCATCTGCATGGAATCAAAAGGGGTGTGCACGGTAGTTTGATCTTCAGTAGGTGGGGTTTGTGGGTTTTCAATTTCTCGATGGACATGCCATGGTGTATATGTACCTTTTTTTGTTCCCAGTGTGCAATAATTTCTGCATCTGTTGAACCAATATCATCAGGGAGTGTTCGGAAGGGGAAATACAATAGTAATTCACTCCAACAAAAGGTGGCATAAGAAGGATCATCAGAGGAAGGAATGACATTGTAACGGGGCAAGACATGTACAATCATTGGAGGGAATATGTGTTTCCATTGGTTTTTTCTCCGCTGGGCAGAATATGACCACGAGCGAGCAGCTTCAAGGAGGGGCAGTGATTCTAATGAGGCAGGCCTATTCATATATGAAACGATAAATTTTGGTGTCGAACCAGGATTCTCAGTATCTTGTGAAACACGTTTGAAAACAACCCTGTTGACATTCAAAGAATGAAATGTACAGCTGCAGAGAGAGAGAGAGGTAGCTTTTGTAACATATGGCATATTTCTTGTGCACCAATGTCTCTATCTGCAATGGTTTCTATAAGGAGTTTTCGGATGACGGCAACAGTAGGTGCTTCTGGAATGGCACTTTGTAATAGCCGTGATAGCATTTGACGGTAGCTCTCAGATCTTGTTTCTGCTTTTGCTGCATACTTTGAAATATATTTCAACACAGCATGACGAGAAAGGACTGGTTGGCAATCAACATTTGCTCTCCAAATAGAGAGTAGATCGGCATTGTGAATATTCAATCTTTCATCATTGCGAGCAGGGACGTAGGGTTTATGACCTTTATCATCAATGAAAAGTGAAGAAGTGGACTTCAACTCCCACAGTACTCCATATCGGCAGCTAAGTACATTGCCTTTATTGTGAAGACAAGAAGATTCATGACACTTTGTATGACGTTGAACGCAGTTGACGAGCTCTGTATAGTCTTTAGACTCATTGGACGCGAATATTGATGCTGTGTCAAGAAGACATGGGTTATGAATTGTTGATTGGTGAAGCGGAATATTTTGGTGTTCTTCCTGACGTGGATTCCAGGCAGTTACGTAGTGGTCAAAATATTTTTGTGCATTAGCAACTTCTAATGCATTGTCCCAGTCAAGTGTGTCCATGTTTGGTGCATTTTGTAGCCAGAGGAAGCCATGAATGGGTGCGGAGCCTCTATGTTGCCATTCGTATCTGAATATAATATGAAGGTTACATTTGGTTAATACATATAAATGCAATGTATACAATTAATGGAGAGGGAAATGGATATTAAATAATACCTGCACCACTAATCGACTGCATGGAGGCCTTTTTCTAGGATTTCTTCAAGGAAAATTGTAAATCTGCAATGCATATATTGGGCTATTAGATGTGGGTTTTTAATTATGTTTTGAATTTTCCAATGGAAGTGGTTAACTGAATTGGAAGGAACACTAGTGGGTATGATCGTGTGCAAGTCATGCCATTTAGTATCCGCTGCGCTGAGAGTGAAAAAGAATGTCGGGCTTCCTATTTGCGTGATCATGTCAGTCAGTTCAAATCGTCGTTTGTTCCAGAAAGACCGTGTTCCTCGTAGGGCTGAACCGAACCGCATTATTTTCTCTGGCAATCTTGAATCTAGAAAGTCATGAAGACACTGGCGTAGGTCTAAAACCGTTGTTGGAAAGTTGTTATCAATGTACTTCTTCACGAAAACACTAGCAGTTGCTTGGCTTTGGTGGCGCATTAGAATGTTATAAAGATAGTAGCGGAATCTTGGGTGTCGGCCAAAGCGGTTGTCATGGTAGTGCAACAAGTGTAAAGCATATTCAAGCATCTCAACTTTTGTAAGTCTTGGTTGCATGACCATTGCAATGCCTGTAGGGAAGAGTGTGGGGAATGCCATGGTAAAGAGGTTGATGGTGTTGTATTCATTTATATCAGTTAAAGATATTGGAGGCCAATTGATAGAGCTTGTTGAATTTGAATGGGTCAAGTGCAAATAGTTACAAATGTGTTCAAGCTCAGTACATGAATTTGGGAGTACTGGAACAAAAGAAGAGGGTTGGATTTCTAATGGAGGTAGCATGACATCAGTATCATAATTAGAATCAGTAGTGGTTTGATGGGGTTCAAAAGAGGAGGTGGTTACATTATGGAGAAGAGAAGAAATGTCTGTAGGGTGATCTGGCAGTGCAGAAATTGCAGATGAAATGAATTGAACATCACGGTAGTAAGGGTCATTTTTTATTTTTTATTCAAGGGCTGCAAGGACACGTGATTTGCAAATGAAGAATTTGTAAGCCTTTTCAGATGGTTTTTGCCTTTTCACAATGAGGATGTGTAAGTCAGAGAGCATTCGGGGTAAGTATTTGGCAATAATGGTGATGTCTTGAGGGAAGCTAATTGTATGGCCACTATATTTGTATTGACCACCACGGCAATGAGTGACTTGTAGAATGGGGTTGACACATGCAATGGGCATTTCTTCAACCTGTGTTAACTGGTGAAGGACATAGGGTTGTTCTCCAGGGTCCATGTTGTTCAGTTGAGAAAAACGATTGGTAGATTTAGATAATGCACAACGAAAAGAAGAGAGTCTATCATGGAAAAGCTTTGCTTTCATTCCTGGGTATGATTCCTTGCATATTGTGCAAACATGCAAGGTAGAAAGTCCATCAATTCTTTTTCGAAAGCGATAGTGTTCTTCATTAAGGGGAGGGTTATAGTGGATTTGATGAATGTGAAATGGGTTGGTTTGTATAGTTGGGAGAGCATTTGAGGTGGGAAGGGATGTAGAGGAAGTAGTAGGGTTGTTGCGCTTTTCATAAAGTAGTCGACATCGTGCATTTATTCTATCCTTTTGTTGTGCATAAAGAAGACACCGCCACTCGTCTTTGGCTGCAATTTGATTGTTTGTTGGCATATCTAAACAAGTAGAAATAATTATTGTTAGTTTTCATAAACGACTAGTGCATGTTTGGAGATTCTATTACAAGTTTTAGAATTGACTTTTTTTACTTGAACATAGAATTAATATTTTTTATTTCAACATCGGTGAAGGTAGGTAGATTAGGTAGAAGGGAAAACATGCAATTAGGAGTGCTATAAAATCATATGTTATTTGGGCATCTATCATTGAGAGGAGAGAAGCAAGATAAAAAATATTTTGCTCCCTTTTTCTTCAATTTTTTTTTGTTTGACATGTTTGAACGATAACATGAATATATTAGCAAGTAAGAGATCAATCTATAGCATGTAGACAACGAACGAGAAACATATGTAGTAACTCTTTACAAATGTTGATATCTATATTATGTAAAATGTAAATGGCAAACATACATATTTTGGAATGAATGGAAGAGAGTATTTGCAGTGAAAGCTACAATCTGCATCATAATAACATGGGTGTGTAATTTACAACAATATGAGACAATGAGTTGTGCCGAAATGTTTGTTTATGTACAAACAATCGTGTTAGAAGAGACCCTAAAAAACAGTTCAAAGGCGGCGAACAATAGGTCGTTTTGAAGTGGACATTGCTTGAATGTCACTGAGTGCTTCCTTGCATGCAGAGGCATATTGAATTTCTTTTGAATTGATCAGTATTGGTTGCAAGCGTTGAACACCGTTGAAGTAATCTGCTTTAATGGAAAGTGTTAGTTGGAAGCGGTGTCCTGAAATTCGGCCATAAATTTGCTGCAGATCAGCTGGTTCAATAGAAATAAGGAATAGGTCTTTTGCTGTGATGCCCATGAGCTCGTTCCCTGCATCATTGAAAACTATGACATTCTTTAGATTCACGATGTGGTCATGTAGCTCAATTTTAAGTTTGTAACGGTAGTCACATTTTGGGAAGTGACCGTTACGTTTTGTACAATGCCAATGATTGTTAGAATGCTCCACAACCTTCTTCATGCGTTGTTTTCCATTGAAATCTAATGGACATGCTAGAAAGTAGAATTCGTCCATATGAAGAGCAGTAATTGTTGCTCGAACTGAAACCCAGATTGCTTTATCGGAGGGTTGCATGCCAATAATTTCATGAAATGTCTTTCATGGTAGGGCACGTTTCGAAGCAACACCATAGTTTCTACTCAAAGATGGAGAAGAAGAGCTATAACCTATTTCACGGAACCATGCATGTAGTTGGTGAGTTTCTTCAACTTGCGGATTTATGGTGAGAGTGCTTGTTGGTATCGTCCCTATTGTGGTGCCATTAATTTCAGATACGCGACCTCCTTTGATTGCAAGGATTGGTGGGTTGTCGAAAGAGTAGAATTCAGAAAGGTTTTGTCCTATATAGTCACAATGGTCTCCATCAATGCTAAAACCCGACTTGTCTTTTAATATGAGTGTTTTCCTTAATGTTTCACTTCCATCTTTTCGCCGAATTGTTGATGCAGGTGAAGTGGAGGTAACAACACCAACGACATCCACATTCGTATTTGGACTTGCACTTTTTATTTCAGCAATAGTCTTGAAGTGAAAGCTATGGTAAGGAAGTGTTGGATCATCTGTGGGACATGGATTGATAGTGGAAGTAGCAAACAAGTAAATTTCACATTTGTTCTTGAGGTGGTTGTAGCTTGGATTTGCTTCTTTCACTGTGCAATTTGAAACAATGTATAGCTACCCAACTTGAATTAGAATGTCAAGAGATTCAGCCAGTTTGGCAAATGCAGAAAGCTGGATCTCTTCCTTATCACGATTGATAAGGTCAAATCCAAAAACTTTTCCTGAGCCTCACACATTGTTGTAAGCCTTCAATGATGTTTTTGCAGATGCCCTACCTTGGATTGACCAATATTTTCGGTAAGGGTTGAGTGTCGTGAATGGAATTGTTGTAGTTGTTGCCGTAATTGGTGGAGTAACTACAAAGGGCAAGGTATCTTCAGCTGATGAAGAGCTAAATCGGGATGTACCTGCCTGTGCATGTAGTAGCATCGATGACTCCTTCGTCAATGCTGTTGAGCGCATCACAACTTCAAGCTCAACCACTCGGATGGACCTTATGTAAACAAATGAGAAATGAATTAATGAAGATTCCATTTTCCTTCTTGAAATGCAAGAAGCATTTAGAAGGGAAAAATTAAAAGAGGGTAACTTCAAATGGTGGGCCTTACGAGGAGTGTTGGAGCACTGTGCAAGCTGCTTTTTTAAGCAGAATTATCGAGCCAATTTGGATGTCTCCAGATACAACCTGTGGGCTATATGCGGATGGTAGCAAAGTCTTATGTTGATGTGTTCCATCAGATAGAGTAATGTGGAAGTGCGAGGATGTTTTTTTAATGAGGTAACAGAACCAACATCGATTATCTGAAGTAGTGGTTGAATCTCGGTGCAACCATTCAGCAACAGAGGAATGGCATTCGTAGTCAAGGTTGTCTCCATAATATTAATAGGAGGTTTCTTTTTCCCGTGATAGTAGTACCTGCAATCCATCAATTTCACCACAATAATAAGGGCACAACATAGATGGGGAGGAGAACAACCTCTCATATTAACCACCCAAGGTAGACCACATTAACAAAATGCTTGTTAATAAGATTCGGTGACAAGGTACATATTGTGCAAATTTGGAAGTATCTCAAGCGACTCAAAGATCCTTATAGTCTTAAAGTACCTTCAAAACATTTATGAAATAGGAAAATTTGCGAGCCATTCCTAATACTGATCCTTTCTGCAATATTCTGTTTGCACATGACATGCGATCCTTGTAGGGAAAATCCACACGTTTCTTACACAACGTAAAAGCCATTACGAGATGTGTTTCAATCAAGGCATTTGCCATGTATTTCGCTCACTTAATTTACCCTTTGCGGACCTCTTTTAAAGGCTGACTGGACTCCTTAAGGCTTTGTAATAATATTTTATAAGTGGTTCATATTAGTAGGCCTTGGAGGCATCGACATAAAGTGCCCACACTTAGGGCAGACAGTGTGAGACCCATCACTTGGAAGCAGTGTTCTTCTTTTGTGAATCTCGTGCATAATTCATGATATTTTAACTGTTTTCTGAACAATGCCTTCAGTCTAGGAATCTAGAAGAACTATTTTGGGGCCAATCTCATGATTGTAATAAGAGCCACTAGAAGAGCTATCTGGGTCCTCCCTCTTGTCAGAAACAGGACCCTGAAAACAGCATCCTGACCATAACAACAATCAGATTCCATCAGTCACACAACTGTGGCCAGATTGCAGACTATTATGGGTAGTTTCTATATATTTGCAGCCTCACCAACCCACCTAAATGCAACGATCTGCAAAAAGAGGAGTAATTCAATTCCCATTTTCTTTTCGTACAAAGTTACAAAGAGCCAAATGGAGTATGATGTGCAAGGGGAAAGAATGTGGGCAGTTTCGATATAATTTTAGCCTTACCAACCCATGTAATTTCATGGACTGCAAGGAAGGGCTTTGAATGACCTCGCCTCCTACCTATCCTTAGGTGTCCACAATCAAAATTTTCTCTGAAAATGTGTGCTCATAGCATGTTTTGTTTAATAGTATTGTTATTATGTCAATTTGTTAAGCAGCACACATGCACAATTTAGAGTAGAATGAAATGGATAGGCCTCCACAATATTTTTTTGGATAATTTATACTTATCTGTGCACTCTAGGGTATATCTACCTAAAACTATATATTTCTTGTAAACCTACGCTATATGGTTTAGCCACAGTTTTTTAGAATATAAATTCTTACTGTTATTGTGCAAAAAAGAGCAATATTAACACAAAGAAACTTCATAGAAGATTTTGTGTTCGTAAAAGATGTTAGAACCTGAAAGGTACTGATCAAATCAAAATGATAGGTCTTAAATATAAGTCTTTTTCTTTAGTTTAATAACCATTTTGAGGAAAAGAAAGCATCTTCTAGTACAAAAAAAATTGGAAAATAAATGTTTTGAGCTAGTTAGGTGTGCACCAAAATATGCAGAATCTGGTGAAGGGTGTGATTTAGTTTATCTTAATTGCATATTGCAGCCCATTTCTTGTTGTAATGGATTAAAATCTTTTCATTAATGGAACCATTGTTTTGAAAACAAGTACTTCTGGCCAATAAAGTAATGGTTCATTGTTAAATCAACCGAGTGCTAAGCCATCCTTCAGGATCCCATTGTCACTATGATCTGCCGCACTTCCATCAGATGAATTTAAAAAAGGATAAGACCATATGCAAAATGCAGGAAATTTTGATGGAATAACCTTCAAACCTGGCACCTAAGCTAAAGGAAGCCTCTCTTTGCACTGCAGACCCTAGAGGTATGTTTCTATGAAGCATTCCAATATATATCTATATATATAAACTGCAGATA
>APFE030190264.1:0-19435 GCA_000404065.3 Pinus taeda
AGAGAATTGACACCAACTTTGGTAGGAACAAGGCAAGTGGGTAAACCCTTAGTTTGATAGTGAGGCACTTGAATGTTTATGAGATCTTGGAATAATGGTGTAATATCTGCAATGGAGTCCCATGAGTTTGAAATAATCCTGGTTTCATCAGCTATTCTTGTATCATTGGTCATCCCTTGTTCCTTTTCAAGCATTTTTTGTGCCTTTCGTTTTTCCTTTTCCTGTCTTGCCATTTGTTTTTGTTGGTCCTTACCTTGCCTTGCTTTATCTCTTTCAATTCTTTCATCTGCTTGAAGTTGTGCTGCAACAATCCTTGCTGCCTTCTTCTCCTTGATTAGATCCTTTTTTTTGTTTTAATTCTTGCATTTCAATTTTTTTTATTTTTATTTATTTATTTATTTTTATTTTTATTTATTTATTTTTATTTATTTATTTATTTATTTTTTATTTTTTCAGACTCAACTAACAGGTTTATATAGTTCTCCGAGGTGAGTAACTATGAGCTTCGGCCCAGACGAATACTACCCAGTGCACCTTACTTTTTTTTCATTGATACTCTCTCTACTGGTAGCTTTAGGAACCGACCAAGTGTCTTCTCCACCCTTCCCACCTGTATGTCGTTGCTTGGTACTTCCCTTTCAGTATCTGTTGGAATTGATTGAATTATATCATTATCTTCATTTGATGCCTCATTATGTCCTCCATCTTCTTCCATTGATCTATTGTCCACAAAAAAATGAACAATTTCACTGTTCAATTCTGCTGGTTGTGAGGGCATGTTCATGCTTTCTTCATTGGTTGCTGAGACACTATGTGCATTCATATTGATCATTGCTTCTACTAGCCATGAAGGCGGGGTTACTTGGCTTGGCAATTTCAATTGGTCATTGTCAACTGCATGTTCAACAATGTCATTAACAATATTAGCAAAAGGAGTTTCATGTTCTTGAGTTGGTGGAACGATCTCCATGTTACTACAAATTTGTTCATGGTTATCTTGTGTTTCACATACAGTTTCATCATCTTCAGCATATAAGTGTCCTTGAGATAGGGAAATCATATTACCAGCTGCAACAACATCATCTTGATCATCTACTTCTTGCACTTCAACCCCTGTTTGGGCATTCCCTTCTTCCTAACCCTCCACATGAAATGCTTGGCTACAACTAGTATCATGCATAAGAGCATCATAGTTCAGTGGCCAGATTCTTGCCCTCCTAAAGCCAGCCTTGATATTTGATGGAGTCAAATCCCTTTTAAAAGCTTTACTTACAAGCTCTGCTAGCTCGAACCTTTTCACCTCAACCCCTGGATTCTTTGCCATCCATGCAGTGCGCTCTGACCTGAAATGGTTCTTGAAAGGGCCAAACACACTAAAATCAAGGGGTTGTAGTCTGTGAGTGGTATGAGTGGGCAATGTCAACAGGTCGATGCCTAAATTGTTTGCTTCCTCCATTTTTGTACAACATGTGGCTCCCATGGCCATCTAATATTAATAGGTGTCTATTATTAGGCAAGACGCCACCTGGTATTGATGCAGCAAAGTGAAAAAGCCAACTTAGAAACAATTCTTTAGTCATCTATGCATGGGGATGTGCAACCATGCATGCACCTAGTTCACAGTTCTATATATAGTTTTTCAGTTGATTTTTTCCTTTGAATAGATAAAATCCTAGGATTGAAGTACCAATTGCATTGACACAACATAAAATAGTTATCCAATCCCTACTATTAGGAAAAATCTTTGGCACATTTCAGCTCCCTCTCTTGGCAATTACCCACATGCCACAATTCCTCCCTGCTTGTAAACCTGTTTCATCATAGTTCCATATATGGTCTGCTCCATAAGAATGTTTATCATAAGCACTAGAAAGTGTGTCATAGAACTTTTGCACAACTGCAGGGAGCAAATTTAATGCTCTGTCTCTATCAACGCCCTTAGCAGTATGCAATACAAGTTATGGATGCCTTTTTTTAAACTGAAACCACCATGATTTACCAGGAAACCCATCTTTGAATGGGTTTGGCCTCCCTTGACAGATTTGAGCAACTATTGATTTGAGTTGTATCAACTCTAGCCCATGTCCCAATTGGGCTATCTCTTTACACCACTCAACCACCTCGGCCTCCTCCTCCTCAGTCATAACTATAAGTGGCCCTCTAAATTTTGTACGAGTCAGTCCATTTATCCAATAATGTATTGATGAGGGAGGAATACCATGTTTTTTTGCAAATGCCCAAACTGAGTATCCATTAAACTCTATGTCGTCAATTGCAACTAACATTTGTTCTTTTGTCCATCCTCTTATAGCACTGATATTTTTATTTGAACTTGCCCCTTGGACTGTTGTTGATGGTGGTTTTGTGGTTGATGGTGTGTTAACATCAGCCGCCGTCAAATGGTCATCCTCAACAATGTTCCTTGGTGCATTGTTGGCATTGACATTAGCTGTCCAGTCCTCATCAGATGATGTGCATCGTAGTTGTGGACCACTTGTCACTCTCTTGCCACTTCTTCTTGTATGAGCAGTATAACTTCATTTTGCCATAGATGAAACAACCTATAAAATTATTTCATGCATTTAGACATTAGAATATTTGTAAATTATGCTTTCATATAAGGCAAAAATACTTCTGCTTTATTATAGGAAATTATCAACATGTATGTTACAGGAAATAAAATTGCATTACTTTGTAGTCTCTCATTGCAAATTACTTCGTAGTCTCTCAATTGCCTGCCTGTTCATCAGTTTAGCAACTTTTATATGGATATTTACTAATGGGCTTCAAGTAGGATTCTATGATAGAAGTTGTAGTGCAATTGAAGGAACTATTCAGCAATTAGTTTCCAAGGCTTTTGCTTAGAATTCCCTTATAGCAAGATGGGCTTATAAGGATGCGTTTCCATGACTGCTTCGTTAATGTAAGGATAGGAACTAGCATACAACCATGTATATCCAAGTTGCATGTTTCTAGTTATAAATGCACCCAAAGTATTGTCTAAATTTAATGCATTTCTGCTATAAATTGAAGTTGTCAGTATCTAATTTATAAATGGATCCAAATATTGTCTATTTTAATGCATTATTGTATATAGTTGATAGTGAACACCATCCACTCAGTTACACAACATTGAATGCTGTTGTAAGTGGTGTATGGAGTTTGGACCATTAGATCTACCATCTATTCAAATTATATAGTTTACAGACCAATCTCATAGTGTTCAATTAGAAAGTTTACAGACCACTCTCATAGTATTCAACGCTGCTTAGCCAGATGGATAATGTTTAATTAGAATTGATAAACTCATCCAAATTGTAAAAGGTATCAGATAGTGTTCCTGTAGAATTGGTAAACTCACCCAAGTTGTAGAAGGTATCTTGATAGTTGATTCTTTTTAGTTGGCCTTTAGGCATAGAATTACTCTTCTTTTAAGGTTATATCTGTTGTGATGTGCTTTAGGCATAGAATTACTCTCTTGGTGAGATCATGTTGTTAGAGTCGGTATGTTTAGCCCTTCGTCAGAGATCAAAACCTCTTTTGTTGCATTTCATTTTAGCTGTCCCATTCAGCTTGATCACTTGCATTCCATTAGGAGCATCGATCCTCTGACAGAAGGGTCTTGTTGCCATACTCCCCTCATGTCATTCACTTGCTGGTTGATGTCTGTTCATTAAAAAAAAAAGAATATACAGTCTTCTTTTCATTAAAAATTGCAAAAGTTGTCTTTAGGGTTTCAACGTCAAGTAGGTCTAGGGTTTCAATAGGGTTTTGTCAATAAATGCTTCAGAGTGTCCAATAATCACCAGCAGGCCATGAGGATGTTTTATCGTCAATAAATGTTGTTAATAAGTGTTCAAAAATGTGTTTTTCCTCAAAACTCTGTTTTGAGGAAAAAACAGAGTATTTAGCCTTATTTGTACAAAAATCATGTAAATTTTGTTTTTGTCATTGCAAATTCCTTCATATGTACCCTGGTTTCTTTCCTTAGCCTAAGAAGCTCCAACACCTGCAAAAAACAAGCAAAGTTCAGCTCATTTAGTTCATCAACAAAGCCAAAAGTGAAAAAGTCGAAAAACGGAGGTGGAAATAAAAGTTATTTGCAAAAACATTATAAAAGTGGGTTTCATGCGCCAAGATTTCAAAAGCTCTTGGTATATAAGCTATTCCTTCATGTCATAAGCTCATTTGCAAAGGAGAAACAAGATTGAACAGATTTGGTGAGCAAGTGAGGATATTGGGCAAAATATCGCTGCAAGTTGTTGGCGCGGCGCACTGGGCAGGAGGCGCGGTGCACTAGTGAGGCGCGGTGCATTGGGCCTTAGAACCCAGTGTAAAATAACACGGGCATGGTGCATAGGTGGGGCGCGACACATTGGGTGAGATGCGCGGCACACAAAGCCAAAGAGCCACTTGGTTTGGAAAGTAGATAGGTAGGGCTTTCCAACGAGCTATCATGAGCTCAAATTTGGACTCCGGAAAGGGCCTTAAATTCAGCTCCAAAGTGGCGCAACGCATAGAGAATTGGGCATGACACATAGAGGATTTTGGCCTATTTTTCACCCTTCAGCTCAGAAATTCGGCTAGTTTTGACTAGTTTTGATTTTTGATGTAATTATTGATCTATCTTGGTGTAAATTGATGACTATGATGTAATTTTGGCACATATATACTTGTTCTAGAGGATTCATTCACTAAAAAGTGAAAATTAAATCAATGAATCAGTTTCCTTCCATATAGAGGCAAGTTGTTTGATTGCCTAGATTTCAGTGCCTTATTTGGAATTGGTTGAAACAACTCCTAGAATGATGAGCTTGACCCATAGAGGCATGGGAATGGGTTAGGATGGTCTATATCATGTATTTTCAGAGTCATTTTTAGGGTTGGACACTTGGGATTGCTTGGCACTTCATTGTACATTTGATTTCTGCATTTTTGGCAAAGGAAAGACCATGATTTTGCAGCACTTGTTGGGATCCATGTGGCTCTGTCTTTTGATGATGTTTTTCTCTATGTAATTATAAGTTCACTGGTGTTTATGTGTATCATTTTCCCTTCTCTTTTATTTTGAAATTAACAAATGAGTGATTAAGGTAGAATCCATTGGACTGCTATGCTCTGCCTTGAAATTTTGTTTAATTTCACATGTTATCATCTGTTTGAGGAAGACTCTTGAGATTCTCTTGCCCTCCTTAGCTCCTCACGAGTCTGATCCATCCATTCCTTCAATATAAAGTATCAAAACAATTTCCTTCCTTTCCCCAATCAGAACTCTGCAAAAAACTGTGCCTCATCCCCGGACCCAAATTTGCCTTTCCCTTTTCCTAACAAAAACCCCCCAAAAAACTCAAATTAAATCCTTGTGCTTCATAACTAGCCTAAGATTAGTTCCTAAATCAGTCATCTCAAGCCCCATCTGATTATCTTTTTCTAAGATTGACCCAGAGAGAGCCCTCTCCTGTCCTCGTAGGGCTAGTTACGAGGCTGAGCGTGGTTTGATGTGGACCTAGAAGTTTATCTTTCCAGCCTGAGGTAAATGTAGAATCTAACATAGTGGCGACTCCACTGGGGAGAAAATGGTTTGCTTGTTGATGTCATTTGTTTTATAAGCTATAGACGAAGCCTGAAGTTATGCCAGGTAGCCTTCGAAACATTTTTTCTTTGCATTAACGGAAGTAGATAAACGTTGCTTCAGTCAATCTCCGGTCTAGCTTGTAATCATGACACTTGACTTGTAAATTGCCCCAGTACATGTATCAAGTTAGATCTGATGGTTGATGGTGGACAATGATCAGACACTGCAAGGCTGACATCATTCACCTAGTCACTTCATTCACTGAAAAATCTAGAAATCAATCATTCACTTGGTCACTCCACTGCAGGAAGATCAGTAGCTTTAAGATTTTCAAGATGGAACGAGTTGCAAGAAGATACACTCCCATGAGCTGAGATCACATCCCAGGTTTTCCAAATAAAATGCCCAAGGTGGATTGGCTTCAGAATTTTCCTATGTTCAGAAATATGGAAGGTAATGACACTGCTCTTCATTTGGTGAAATTTCACATTCATGTGCATAAATTAAAGATCAGTTTTCCTGAAGACTGTTTGATGAAAATGTTTATGGCTACTTTGGAAGATGAAGCCTGATCTTGGTATGAAAGTTTTCCACCTGATTATATTTATTGTCCAAAGGATTTTCATACAATATTCTTTGAAAGGTATAAAGAATCTTGTCCATCCTTAATATTAGTGCAGAATTGTTGTGAACATGTTAGTAGTTTCATTGAAGATCTTGAGAATTTTTAGGAAGATAATGAATTGATGGACGGAGAAATCATGGAAGCATTTTATGAAAATTCGTTTCAACAGCATACATAAATCTTAGAGGATACTTATCAAGGTCAACAGGTTGAAGATTTCCATATGGCTGAAAATGATGAACGAAGAAGTTTTATATCAGATCTAGTTGAAATAAAGGATGATACGTAGGAAAACGATGTTCCAATCTCAGATAGTGATGACGATAAATCAGAACGAGAGATAAATTGTGATGAGGAAATAAATGTTGTTCCGGATCTCATAAAAGAGATTTGTATTGTTGAGACTGCCTCAAATGAAGAAAATAGAGTTACAGACCTAAATGCTCTCATCCCACCAGAACTAGATCTTCACGAGGAGGTAGTTCATTCCCTCTATGAAAAACAAGACTAGATCTTCGCTCAAGTAAGTGAAAAAGTTTCCTTGGATGAATCATTGGTAGATGATAGAAATGTCATATTTGAGTATCAAGAATCATCTGAAGTTTCTTTTCTTATGATTAATGAATGTAATTAGAAACATGACAATTTGGATGTTATATCATATGAAGATGATCAAAATAATATTCAGACTACAGAAGGTCAGAACATTCAACACTGCCTTTCAGATTCTTCTTCATATGTCTCATGTTTTGAAATGTTTTTCCAAGAAGAGATCTGCTCATCTACTTGTTCAGAATTATTTGAGGACGAGGAACATACTTTTATTGAAGTACATTATGAAGGAAGATCAGAATCAAAAGAAAAAGACACCTTGTTTCTTCAGCAGGAGGTAAATCCTCATGCTTTTCAGGATCCAATTGCAAATCTATTGCCGTCAGCAGTGAAGGTGATTATCGCAGTATTCAGTGATGAAGGAGATCATGGTCAATTATGTTTTTGGATGCTCAGTTACCAGTTCTTATTGTTGACCAGAAGATCTGATTAGGAGAATCAATCAAGGAGGCATTTACTTAATTGGTTACACTGGAAGGCACACTACACATGATTGTACATATTCCATCAGCAGGCAGTTGGTTGTCATCATGATTTGAAACCCTCAAATCTCGATGGTCTGCTGCCATTTAAAAGCTTTGTAAGTACTTGTTTCAGTTAAGTCAGTCTTGAGTCATTTTTTGTTTCAGTTAGTTTAAAGATAGTTTCAGTTGAGTGTTCAGTTTCAGCTTTTGAGAGTCTTGTTTCAGTTTTGGATTAGTCAGTTCAACTATCACTCTTGAGTCAAGAGTTCAGTTTTGTCTTGTCGAAATAATGGAATCCATAGCCCAATGGATGAAGGAACTTCCTACTCTCCCAGAAATCTGTAGTTCTTGGCACCTTTTTATAGCTCCAAATCTCATCATTATGGTTTGTGATGCTGCACTCATGGCCTAGGGCAACCCCTCCTTCCAGACCTGGTTCCAAATTTAAAAAACAGTGTTTTATTCCTTGTACGCGACATTGCCCTGAGTTAAACGCGTGTATGCGCGGGTCTGCATATATTCAACCCGCGTATATGTATTAAAACACTTAAAAAAATATAAAACTCCTTATTTTTGGGCGGAGATCGCGGGTTTTACCTGCTGATCACCTGTTAGTGCCCGTGGCCCAACTGTTCCCAACCAACTCCTAACTAAAAAACTACTTTTGGATTGGTATAAAAAGACATCAAAGGGAAGGCCTAAGGGAGGAGAGAAGAGAGAGAAAGGTTATTATAATGAGATTTTCCCCTGACCAAGTCTGAAGACCCTTGTTCCTTCTACACTTCCCCCATTTGTACAAGAAACCCTTGTTTCCTTGTGATTTGATGTTCATCCACTAGTTATGGCATCTTGGAGTGAGTCCTGGAAGGAGATATGCTAGAGGCTTGAGGTTGGATGGATCCGGAAGGAAGCTTTGCTTGGAGCCTGCGAAAGGTTACTCAGGTGATACTACTCCTTTTGTATTTTCTATTTGTCTATAATAAAGAAACACGTCTTGGTTCCCTATATGCTTCTTCTTTATGTTTATGATGTTCATGTTTGAATTTCATGTATGAATGGTTGTTCAAAGTTCATAACTAACTTCCTTCTTTTATAACATAAAGATAATTTCTGTATAAGTCTTTGTCCATATACTGCTACATTCTTTGGAATTGGTTGTTTTACAGGACAAGGGAGTGAAAGGGACTTGAAGAAGGGTTTGGACCCTTGAGGAACTTCTCGAACGTAGGAACTTCTCGAACGTAGGAACTGAGGTACGTCCTTCATACTTTAGAATTTGCTTATTACAGCGTAATGGCTATGTGAATGAGTGTTTCTCTGTTTAGACAACTTTAAGTCTGCTAGGGTTTCCACCCAAAATCCCTAGGTGAGCAAATCCCTCAACAGAATTGGCGACTCCACTGGGGACAACACTCTTGTTGTTCATAGTTTGGGTGTTTGTCAAGCCAATCAGGGCTCAGTTGCTTGTTGGTTTACTGTTACTGTCTGGTCTGTTCTTGACTTCTGAGTTTTGCCAGTTTCTTCAGTTTGTTTTTTATTTTTCTTGAAATCTTTCATATACGCTGTTTTTCTTAGTTACAGAAACGTATAAACGCTTGTTTCCTAAATTAAACCCCCGTATACGTAGGTTTCCTCAGACACAGTCACGTATACACGCAATCTGCACTTAATTACAGTCGCGTATATCTTGCAACTTTCAAGATTTATAAATTTTTGTGTCTTTGAAGTTTGCCTGGTGTTTTGAGTCAGTTTGGAACAATCAGTTTTTCCAGTATCAGTCGTTTGTGTTACAACAAGCATCTTACTCCGATTTCTCTCTGATTATAAGGAGTATTGGTCTTGTTTTTTGTTTGCAAGCGTCATCATCTTTTTGCAAAAAGCACGCAAGATTTCTTGATTGGAATCTTGGCTGCTCTGATTTATCAGAGCAGAAAGATTGTTATCAATCTTTGTGTTGAATTTTGCTTTTGGTGGCTTTTTGTTTGCTTGACAAAATCGTTTTCGTGACCATTTACTTCTTGGTTTCATCAAAGTTGTCAATTGATGCTTTCTTGAAATTGTCTTTTTGATCTTTTTTGGTCTTTGTTACCAAAGCTTTCATTGCTACTTTCGGTTGTTAAAAAGCCTCTTTAAACACATTTTTTTTTGTTGAGTTGTCATTCATTGTATGGTGTCGACTTGCAAAAGTGTTTCTTGCTTATTTTTTCAATCACAAAGTTTCAGTTCTTGTTGAGAGCATTTTCGAAAAGACTTTTTGTTGCTACTTTGAAGAGAACCTTTTGAAAAGTTTTGTTTTGCTTTCTTGAACTTGCTTTTCATTTGGTTTCCTTTTGGTGAGTGAAAGTGCTTTATGTTTATCTTGATTTTTGTTTTTAGTATTTAGACGAAATGAATGGTAGCATCTCATATTCCATCTAGATATTGTAAGTGGCAAAAGAAAATTTGATAAGCAAAGAAACTTTCATTTCTTGTTTTAGAGTTTTTTTCAATCTTGCATCAAGCATTTAGTTGTTGCATTCGGATAGATTTGCATCTCTTTAGGCATAAATAGTTTTGTTAACTTTTGAGTGTGAAGTGTGAATTAAAGAAAAGAAAAGAAAAGTTTATTTCATTAGAAGTTTCCTTTTGAACTCTATAGAAATTACTCTTCATCGAAAAACAATGACAAAGTGCACATGCATATAGTTAGGTTTTATTAATTTCTTTTGCGTCGGAAAAACACCACAAGTTTCACTTCCATCATCCCTTGACTTAAAGAACAGCCGTTAAAATCAAGCACTAACTAAAATTCACTAGAACTTTTTCTTTTAAGTTAAATACACCAACAAGTTTTAGGATTTTAGGGCCTTGGATTAGGTGAGTGGAGAGTTAACTCTCCAAGGCCATATTAAACGTCAAAAATAGGAGTCTGATTAACGAGAGAAAATCCAATAGCGTTAGGAAGACCAGGAAAGCTCCGGATCTGGGAGTTAAGCACGAGGGTCTATGAAGACAGGGAAGAGAGATACCCACTCTCCTACTTGTTTGAACTTACCTCACGACTGTTTAGCCTGGCTTCTGCGACGAGTTGGTATCCATAGTTGCTTCTCCTAGGGAACTACATAGGTGGCTGCGGAGGGGAATCTCATGGTACCTGAGGTCGACGTTGTATCACTCTCAACAACACTGCTGGAGGGCACCCTTGCGAAGCTTGGGGGCTTGCACAGGCGTAGATTGTTGTTAGGAGGTCAGCGTAACTTCCTCTGATACCTTCGCTGATAGGCCTGGGCCCTCATCATCCCAGACTACCTTTGGAAGGCCCCTTATTTTTCACTTTCTCGTATTTTGGTGTCCAGTCCTAATCACCCGGAGCGGAAATACTTGGAAGTTGTTTGACTGGCTGTATCTTTAGGGACTTTATAGTGGGTGCTCTGTGCTCTTAGTTCGCCTAGCTTTAAATTTTTTGAGTCTTTAGTTAGAATTTAAACAAGAAATTCAAAGTGGCTGACCGATCTCCTAAACGGTCTCGAAGACTTTGTGGTCTTTCACCACCGAGTTTAGAGCCTTCTTCGAGAAGGTGCAGAGGTAATAATACCGGTGGGCTTCGTCCCATGGCAATTGACGCATCGGGGATTGATCCTCCTCTCGGGGGCATTATTATTGAAGCAAGGCCTGGTAATTACGCAGAGCAAGAGAGGAATACTCTAGTTCTTTCTCGAGTTCGCTTACAAGCGGAAGATAATATTGAGGTAGAAGAACTTTCAGAGTCGTTAGCGGCTCCGAATTCTCCCCTACCATCTAGTCATCCCCACATATTACAATACGTTGGGACTCCGACGCATAGACCATCAAGTCCAGGTTACGCTACGTGCTTACCTTCGATGACCACTACTGGAAGCATGGCTTCTACAAGTGCTACGACTGTACAGACTCCCATATCTGTAAAAGGGGGTGGGACTATTTCCATCCCCTCCGTTTCTTTATTCGGATCTTTTGCTAGCACTTCTTTTGTTGGGTCTGCATCCATTCCATCCACAAGTGGAAATTCCCAAACCAATGCTTTTGGTTCTGGATTCTTTCCATTTGGCACCCATTCACAGGGAATTCCTTCAGCTCCATTTGGGGCCGCCACTTCCATGATGAGTGGATCGGCTTCGTTCCAAGGTTTTCCATTCGGAAGTGGTCATATACCACATTCCAACCCTACGATAGGATCCATGCCTTTTTCTTCTGTAGGACAAAGCAACAATCCTTTCCAAGGTTGGAATAACCCTGGGCTTAGTAGTGCCGGAACTGGGAATCCATTTTTTGGCCAATATGGGAATAGGCCATATACCACGGTTAGTTCATTCCAAAGTATTCCTCCCCTAGCTTCGGCTTGGAATCCATATCAGGGGTTATCAACTTCCTTACAATCCTTTAGGAGGAAACTTTGCTGGGTATGGTGGATATACGGCTGGAGTTGGTAAAACTCCGAGTTTTGCTGGGTCACAAGGCTTGCCTCTCGGCTCAGCAGGTTCTACTGGTTACTTCGGGTAGCCTGGTGCCTTCCAAAATCCAGGCCAATCTTTTCAGAGCTTCGTGAGTGCCACCCAGTTAGGGTGGAATCCCCAAGCTCCTCCTAGACTTCCGTTTCTAGCAATGTTGAACTTGCCAGACCTCACTAAGTTAACTAACGACCCAATCAAGTATAATCCAGCCTAGCCTCCGGTCCCCACTAAACTCCCTTCAGATATTCCAAAATTCGAAGGGAAGAGTGGTGAGGATCCGGGCGACCACATAACCACGTTCCACTTGTGGTGCTCATCGAACTCCCTGATCGATGACTTGGTTAGGTTGAGATTATTTCAACGCACCTTGACTGGTAATGCGGACAAGTGGTATATAGAGTTCCCTGGGGGCAGCTTTACATCATTCGTTGACTTAGCAAATATTTTATTGAACCATTTTCAGTTGCCCGTCCGGTATGACGCCGGAACTGAACTACTGGCCACTTTTCGTCAGGATAGGGCAACTCACATTTCTGATCACATTCAGGAATGGAGACGGAGAAAGAGGCTCATTAAAATCGAAATCCCTCTGGAGTACTGTCTCGAGTGGTTCTTGAAGTCTTTGATACCTGAGATCTCCAAGGATGTCTTCATGTCTGGGGTCTATTCTGAGGAGCAAGCCATTTTTAGGGCTCAACAATTAGAATTGATTTACTCTCAGTCTGGGATCCTACAAAAGTACTTGCCAGATGCTCCTGGGTCTAAGGTTGACGTAGCTAAGCCGAAGCTAGGTCCCCACGCGGATGGTATTGTTGGGTCGATAGACATAAATGCGGTGAACTTGTTGAGTCAATTGCAGCAGTTGTCTTTACAAACTGCTTCTAACAACCAAGTCACATCGTCTAACCCTTCCGCTTCCCAAACTTCTTTGATTAATGCCGTCCAATCTGATAACCCCAAAGGAAATCAAAATTCCAATGGGAAAAGGAAAGGACGAGGTAAGAAAAAGAACCAGGATGGGAAGCCTGATGCAAATAAATCTGGCAATAATGCTGGTGGTGGTAGAAATGAGTCGAAAAAGAAAGTCAAGTTTCCATGCAAGTTGTGCAGTGGAGACCATTTAACTCATCTTTGCCCCAAGATTGAAGATGCTCAGCACTTGTTAGGGAAGCAAGGGACTTCTAGTTCCCAAGCTGTGTTAACCAACCCTTTTCCCCAAGGGCAGCAACTTCTTGCTGGCGCGAGTTCAAACCCTGGAACCTCCATAGGGGGCAACCAGGAAGGGGAAAAATCATCGAATGTTTTCATGATGGGTTCTAACGTCCATGTGGCTACTTGGTCACGTGATTATGGTGAAGCCGAAATTTCCAAGGACAAGGTTGTTGCTGGAAGTACTGACCTTCATATGGAGCGACCCCCTGTTGAGACTATACCACGGATGCCGAAAGGTTCCGCTAAACGTGCGACTATTAATCCTAATGTTAGGGTCACCCAAAATTACTCCATTGTGGAGGATTTGGCTTAGAGTCCGTGCGTCATGTCCGCTTTAGAGGTTCTCCAGTCGTGCCTGGCTCAGAGAAGTGCTTTACTTTCCGCGATTGGGGCAGTTGATCCAACTAATTCTTTAGTGCTCACTTTCGACATGTTAAATGTCAAAAAGCGACTCCCTCATCACATGGCTTTTCAAATAAGGTCTACATATCGGAAAATTAACATTTTTCGAACCGTTATTGATGAAGGGGCTTCCACATGTGTCATGTCGATGTCATGTTGGAAGCCTATTGGATCGCCTTCGGCCGTTCCTTCACCTACTGTCTTGACTGCATTCGATGGCCATTCTCATAAGCCGCATGGGATTATCCCGACCTTTCCTATATGTGTTGGGAGGAAGGTCATTAATATTTAAGTAGAAGTCGTAGATGCTAACCTAGACTATAATCTCCTCCCAGGAAGGAACTGGGTATACGAAATGAATGTCGTTGTTTCGACTCTGTTTCGTGTCATTTGCTTTCCTCATGAGGGGAAAATCGTAAAGGTTGATCAATTGGATTATTGTCGAGTTGATCCTCAAGCAAGCTCTGACTCCACTATTCCTTTAGTGGATAAACCTTGTCTGCCTACTGAGAATCTAGGAGTAGGGATGTATTCCTCGTTGATGGGTACTTTTGAGTTTCCCTCTCCTATCGCTAAAATCAATGCCATTTCATCATCCAAGGAGTTTTCTCGAGATGGGTTCTTTCGAACTCGTTATTTTTGAGACCTTTTGGACCTTGCCTTCACCTACGACCACATTAGTTGAAGGACAAGAGAATGGAATGGCATTTCCTATATCTGCAGCTGAGCTTAGATATCAGTCTATCGTCAACTCTGCAGATGACCATTCTACTCCTTTTTCTGAAGAGGAGTTAGATGGTGATGTGGCCCCGCTTGGAGCCTTGATTCTACCTCTGGTTTGGACTACTTAGATTCAGTTTTACCTTCGGATGAAGTGATATTCGAAGCAATGATGACTGTAGATCGACCTTGGGAAGATTTACATCGTCGGTCATATTTTTATTACCCTGTGCATGAGGTCGAATCCTGGTTCCCCAGTCCGACTAGCGATGTTTGTATGGTCCCTTTGGCTCCAACACAGTTATTTGCCGAAGGAAGTATATTGGTTGGTTCGATCATAGTACCTATAAACATCTCTAGGAGAAAGTTGGCAGAGCCCCCTGACGGGCTCTACCTCAGGAAGTTCTTTGCTTAGTTTTGGCTGAGCAATGGCTTCTTTGTATATTATGTATATTTGTACATATATCATCGAGAGTTTTGTGATGTCAAAATTTTTTGTTCTGCTGTTGCAGGTGTTGATGGATGACTTGGTCTATTTTGGGTTTGTCGATGGTGCTAGCCGGCACACTCGGAATCTCGCTTCCGCAACTTGGGTACTTTATTATCCAACTGGTCAATTGATGGCATCAAGAGGCGTATGCATTGGTCCTGCTTCGAATAATATGGCTGAGTATACCGCCGTTATTAATTTACTATCCAAGGCAATCTCTTATGGGATCAACTCATTGGTAGTGTATCTCGATTCTCAATTGATAGTGTCTCAATTAAATAACATTTATCGGGTAAGGGATCCATGTTTATATCGCCAGTATTTAAGAGTGAGGTTGTTGAAAATATCATTTGTTTATATTAATTATTTGCACATTCCAAGATCTCATAATTGGTTAGCTGATTCTATCGCTAATCAAGCATTAGACTGGCACATCAATCATTCATCATAATAAAATCAAAGCATCAAAAAGTCAAACTGTATATATATATATATAAATATATCATCATAAAATTATCTCGAGTGTACATATGTTGTCCGAAAATATACAAAATTGGGACTCAAATACCCATAATCATGTCCGGTATATCTAATGCCCTGGCTCAGGATGAGCGGCCAAGTAGGTAACTATCGCATTGGCTACACGCTGAAAAGTGAAAACCCAGTCACATGGCATACCAACCACATGACGCTGCATATCCTCCAGAAGGTCCTCTATAGCAGCCATCGGTACTCGACAGCTCAGTCTCGTCAGGTGTCGTTGGACGTTGTGTAGAGTCCATTCCGTCTCAGCAGCCGCCTCTTCGGCTCCTCGGCCGCGTCGTCTATGTCATGGGAGTCCATCTGGTCTAACTGGCCCAATGTCTAGATCATGATCATTATATTAGTCATTTGAATCTCATCAAAAAATATTTTTCAAAATGCATCATTATATTTGAAAAATCCAAAAAAATCATAAAATGAAAAAATCCTTACCAATCTTGCCCCATGCTGCGTTTGGCGATAATGCTAGGTCAGGATCTCCTCGGAAGTCCAGCCCGGCATAGGGGTAATCGTCCACGACGATGATCTGCTGATCCCACCAGGTGAAGAAGTCATCGTCAAAAGAAGTCCTAGGAACCTCCCCACCCCCTAGACGTTTCATCAGATCAGCCCACCAGCCCATGTGTGGATCGCGTGGGGTGCTGATGGAAACTGCTACCCTGGGGTGGAGTGCGGGAATCCTCTCGAAGAAGAAGGTGCACAAGATAGTCCCGTAGCCGAAGTTATTGGTCTATCCCCTCTTAATGGAAGTGAGCTTGCTCTTCATGCTGGCCAGAAGAGGAGTACACCAGTCAAACACTGTAGTGAGACAATCCACTGCCACGCTCATGGTGGGCCGTGATGCCTGATGTAGAGAGGACGATCCATTTACTCAAGCTACGGTGAACAGGATAATCCTTAGCGATAAACTCACCACATGTGCAATCGAGATCTGGGTCCCAACTTTCTTGGGATGTCCAGGGCAGTATATCTATACATAGTCCTCTATAGTGAGGCTACTCCGTGTCTTGCCCCGGGACTGTACTACCTCTCCCCTTCGGGAAAGGCCTGTGATAAAATATATATCCTCCACTTCCACTCTCAGTGGCATCTGATCAATCGTGAAGGCTTCCTCTTCGACATCCCAATAGTCAATGAGCATTTCAAGCATTCTCACATTGACTTTCATGTTCGGCAGTTTGAAGAATTTGAGCAAACCACATCCTCGTAAAGCATCCAAGGCTTGAAGATCATTCATAACTTCATTATCAACCGCTGCATGTTCTCTTTCATGCCATGTGATTGGATTCCTGAGAAACAATTGGGTTTCAACCGTTAGTTTTTTATTAAAATTGACTCACGGCATATACGCGGGTTACTGTATACACAGTCGCGTATAGGGCCCGCGTGTACGCTGGTTTCATATTATCAACCTGCTTATACGTCGCGGTGAAATTTTGAACAATAGTTCAACGGTGAAACATCAATGGAAAATCTTAAAACTAGTCACAATGAATTGCAAGTTAAGTGTAAGGGTTACCTGGAAGATTTTGAAGAATTTGAACAGTCGAATTTGGCACACGCGAAATTTGCTCCTTTTGCTCCAAATGTTTGCTCTCCAACTCAATTGGTAACAATGGTGAGTACAAAATCCTTTTTATAAGTTTTGAAAATGCAAATTTTTTTCAAAATTTCATTTTGTTTGGTCTCATGTGACTTTTAACTTGGGAGCTTGGAGTATCGAGAATGGTTTTCTTTTCAGGACATTTTCGACATTTTCGACTTTTTCGAGACGGTTCCATGACTGCTGACCCGCCATGGCAGGTATCATTTTTTCACTGGCATATAGGTTAGGGACATCATTTTTCCGTTGCATCATGCATACTAGCCTCCATCTGTCGATACATCTGCCATAGGGTCGATCCCATCGTGTTATGGTTCGTAAGCCATCTTCACTCGCCGATTTTTTAAATCATGACACGATGGTAGAGCCATCCTTTACATGGGCATCGTAGTTAGCACCTCACTGACATTTGTTACCCATGCTGCTTCAATTTTAGTAGGCTCGGGAGTCCTCTGTAGTCCCGCCATGACTTATGCGTTGAAGACTCATTCCTCTTAGCTTCCTCGCTTTGTTCTGGCCTTATACCCTAGAGGCTCCTTTGTGTTGAGTTGTACTACTGCATTGCATGTTGACCATTTGCACCTTTTGGCCTAGAGCCAGCTTCACTTGGACTCATGTTTAAGCCAACTTTTGGCCATGACGACTGCAAAAGAAACCTTGCATACCTTTGACTTCTGCAACTTGACACACCTTGACCCATAGAAGGAACACACCTTTGAGTGTCACTGACCAGTTTCCACCTCCCTGCATTGAGCATAGGAATGTTCCACTCCCAGGAACTAGATCATCTGTTTCATCGAAACTCGTTCTTTCCACTATACCATAGCATTATTTTATTCTTTTTTGAGCTTAACAGAAAAAGACAAAAAAATTAAATATTCCAAAAAGAGCGGGAACGGGACAATATATCCATATATTATTGGCAGCTAGAGTCAGTCATGTCGCCCTTGAACAAAGAACTCAAAACAAAGTCTCCTCCATGTGGGTGGGGTTTAGTTTGACTTAGGTACGCCTTAACCTTGTTATTGAGTCAGTTCTCCCCTGATTGGCTATCTCTTCCAATCATATGGAGGGTTCGTTCGTGCCTCCTGCATGACGAACTTATACAGATTCATCATATGCTGCCATATAGTCACATTGAGTCGTGCTTTTGTTCAAGGGAAGTTAGCCTGAGTCGGCCTCTCTGTGGTGTCTCTTGACTCATTTTTCAGTCGGCCATCCTGGTTGTCAGTGTCATTTCTATCATCACAACAGTTATATTGGTCCTTTACTCGTGCCGGTTTGAGAAGGTCTCCATTGACTTCTTGCTGGCGGGTCTTGTCATTATCGACGACGACATATTGCTCTAAGGGCAGGCCTAGAGCTGCACCCTAGCCCTATTTTCATTATTGATAGGTTACCTTGTGCTCTGCATCGATCATTATCATGGGTCTTTGACTGAGTGGTTTCCCTTGTGTTCGACGTCAGCTTACATTATCACACATTGGGATTCATGCAGTACCTTGGTTTCCATTTGACCCTATTGGTGGATACCTCGCCTCTATGTCAACTTTCATTATGGTTGTTCAGAGGGTTTTTGCCATGTGCTAGCCACATCGTGTGGTACGCCGAAAACGTACTTCGAATTGGTTACTACATCTCTTTCATCCATCCCTTCCACATTAATTGGCCTACGGGTTACACTCGTGCTAGATTGATGAAGGATGCCTTAATGCCTTCCTTCTAGCAGATCTTCCTATCGACTCCGACTCATTGCTCTGGGCAAGATCAGAGTCCAATTGGCAGTACCTTGGGGTTTGCAGTCATTAGTGGCAGATCCTTCGCTTATCGATAGTGGGAAACCATCATTGTCTCCCTGATCGATAGATTCTTACAGGTGTTCGACTCCAGCTCATTTATTCACACTTGTTAGTTTGTACTGGGTACCTTGACACTCATTATCATTATCGGTGAGTAGTCTCGCGTTTCTTAACGGTATACATCAATGACCGGTAATCAAACGATTTCTGACATGGTCGACTTCAAATCATTTATTCCCATGGTGTAGAAATGTACCACGGAGTTCGATGAAGACCTCAGGTTGTATCAACATTCATTGGTTCACTTGACAGTTGCTCCTGTTGCTGCTAGTTGATACCACTCCACCTTATATGTTGCAGTCAGTCATGGCGACATTCTATATGCTGGCACTTGAGTTTGCAGTGTAGTACCATCCTTTTCCATCATGTTCAGTTAGTACCTTTTGGGATCAGGTTTTGATATCAGTGATCCATTGTATCTTTCAGCATCATTGACAGTTTTATAAGTGATATTCAGACATGTACTTGTTCGATCATGATCAGATGATCCATTATGTATTTTACAATCATTTATACTTGTATACTTAGTGGATCCGCTTATACTTGATATGCGGACATGCTTTGCTTTCTTTGAGCATGAGTATGCCTGCCTCAGACAATGTTTCTTTCTGATCTCCTTTTGGGGCTTGGCAGGCTGAATTCTGGTGAAGTACTCCTCGGTTTTTGGCAGATTTCCTTTCCATGTACTTGCTTAATATATTTTGGCCATCATGTTCCCCTTCTGACCTCATATATTAGGGGGCATCTCTTATAGATCCAAATCTCACCATTATGGTTTGTGATGCTGCACTCATGGCCTAGGGCAACCCCTCCTTCCAGACCTGGTCCCAAATTTAAAAAACAATGTTTTATTCCCTGTAC
>APFE030190264.1:19994-32194 GCA_000404065.3 Pinus taeda
TCTGCACTTCCCCCATTTGTATAGGAAACCCTTGTTTCCTTGTGATTTGATGTTCATCCACTAGTTATGGCATCATGGAGTGAGTCTTGGAAGGAGATATGCTAGAGGCTTGAGGCTGGATGGATCCGGAAGGAAGCTTTGCTTGGAGCCTGTGAAAGGTTACGTAGGTGATATTACTCCTTTTGTATTTTCTATTTGTCTATAATAAAGAAACACGTCTTGGTTCCCGATATGCTTCTTATTTATGTTTATGATGTTCATGTTTGAATTTCATGTATGAATGGTTGTTCAAAGTTCATAACTAATTTCCTTCTTTTATAACATAAAGATGATTTCTGTATAAGTCTTTGTCCATATACTACTGCATTCTTTGGAATTGGTTGTTTTACAGGACAAGGGAGCGAAAGGGACTTGAAGAAGGGTTTGGACCCTTGAGGAAATTCTCGAACGTAGGACCTGAGGTACGTCCTTCATAATTTAGAATTTCCTTATTATAGCGTAATGGCTGTGTGAATGAGTGTTTCTCTGTTTAGACAACTTTCAGTCTGCTAGGGTTTCCACCCAAAAGCCCTAGGGGAGAAAATCCCTCAACACACCTCCAAGGATCTACCATCCCCATTGGAGCCAATGTTAGAGTCGATCTGTTCAGCCCTCCGTCAGAGATCAAAACCTCTTTTGTTGCATTTCATTTTAGTTGTCCCATTCAGCTTGATCACCTGCATTCCATTAGGGGCATTGATCCTCTGACGAAAGTGTCTTGTCGCCATACTCCCCTCATGTCATTCACCTTCTGGTTGATGTCTGTTCATTAAAAAAAAAGAGCATATACAGTCTTCTTTTCATTAAAAATTGCAAAAGTTGTCTTTAGGGTTTCAGCGTCAAGTAGGTCTAGGGTTTCATTAGGGTTTTGTCAATAAATGCTTTAGAGTGTCCGAGAATCACCAGCAGGCCACGAGGATGTTTTATTGTCAATAATTGTTTTTAATAAGTGTTCAAAAATGTGTTTTTCCTCAAAACTCTGTTTTGAGGAAAAAACAGAGTATTTAGCCTTATTTGTACAAAAATCATGTAAATTTTGTTTTTGTCATTGCAAATTCCTTCATCTACACCCTGGTTTCTTTCCTTAGCCTAAGAAGCTCCAACACCTGCAAAAAACAAGAAAAGTTCAGCTCATTTAGTTCATCAACAAAGCCAAAAGTGAAAAAGTCCAAAAATAGAGGTGGAAATAAAAGTTATTTGCAAAAACATTATAAAAGTGGGTTTCATGAGCCAAGATTTCAAAAGCTCTTGGTCTATAAGCTATTCGTTCGTGTCATAAGCTCATTTGCAAAGGAGAAACAAGATTGAGTAGATTTGGTGAGCAGGTGAGGATATTCGGCAAAAAATCGCTGCAAGTTGTTGGCGCGACGCACTGGGCAGGAGGCGCGGCGCATTGGGCCTCAGAACCCAATGTAAAATAACACGGGCGCAGCGCATAGGTGGGGCATGACGCATTGGGTGAGATGCGTGGAGCACACAGCCAAAGAGCTCGAAAAAGTTCCAAACACGCTTCAATCACCCCAAATGGCATCAATCGGTCTTGATATAAGTAGGTTGAGTCTTCAAAGCTATTTTCCATATAAGTTTGATGATGGTTTGATGGTGTATGTTTCATGGTGCTTTTGTAAAACAATTAAACCCTAGCTTTTAAAATACCCCCAAGAAACTTGCTGCAAGGGTTTAAATTCACTGTTGTGTCCCTTAGTTCACTCCTTCATCCCATTTATCCCTCAATTTCATTGCTCTTTAAGTTCCGCTACCCCTTAATTTCATTAATTCCTTTTCCCAAATTCCCTCTCCCAAATTTTCAAATCCAAAACCCCTAAACCCTAATCCTATACATAAAACCCCAAACCCTCCCATATTTATCCCAACATTCCCAAATTTCCCACCGTTTTCCCCTCTCCTAACAGTCCCTTGTGTCACTATTTTCCCCTTGGTGACAGAGGTCAAGCACATCATTAAAGGGCAGTCCAACACAGTTTCATACACCAGCATCTATTTCTCCAAGGCAATTTGTATAGCAGCAGTTATGTCATCCAGTCATTCATCTGATTATGAAGTGGAGACCCAAAGTGACTCACCCATGGAGGAACATGCACCCCGGAGGCCTCATAGAGGTGGCAGACATATTAGAGAAGAACCAACCACCCTTACTGAATTGTAGGCATGCCCTCTTTCCGTCTCTTGTTTCCAGTATCAGTCATGTTATGAGTTTTGTGAGAAGGTTGCTAATATTCAATTTCATCATGAGTTGGCTCGCTTGTTTGTACTGAATTTACATGGTGATCAAGTCATTTTAGCTGGTGTCACCTTCACACTTACACCAAAATCCATCTCAATAGCAACCGACATACCTAACATTGGAGAGCCTTGGAACAAGAGGCATAAGATTGACTGACAACATTATGAGCCATATATTAAGCCCTGTTTCTTGAGGTAGCTCAAGGGAGTGTTTCCTTTCTGATATCTCAAAGATGAATATGCTCCACTAATGAAATTAATCATGAAGTATTTCAGCTGTGAAGGTTGGTTCTCCCATTTTTATGCTTATCACATCAGGTTGCTCATGCATTTCACCCGGGTACGGATGATGAACATTCCTTACTTCATTTGCCATTTTGCTCTTATCAAAATTTTGGTTGTTCATCAGCTTGGATTACAGGGCATCACTTGGGATGATTTCATCTCCCGTGAGTTTTTCAGAGCTTCACATGGACCTTCAAAGGCTGCGCATGAGATAGGTGGATCCACCTATCAACATGAAGGCCATGAGACTCACACTTCTACTATGCCAGTTTTCATTTCTTATCAGAAGGGCACGAGATAGTTATTTCCAGCAGCAAAGCGAGTGTTATCTCCACCTGGGGTGGAAGGGGCATCGCTTTCAACATCGGCACCATAGGTACAGGACAAAGGCAAGAGGCCAATGTAGGATGAGGGGCCTTCAGGTGAGCGAAATACTGACTTCATTCTCGTTCAGGATGATGTTACAGACATGGGCCCACAAAGTGCAAATCTTAGAGAGATCATCCAGGAGCAGCAAACAAAGATCAAAGCCTTGTCCCTTGACTTGGAGAGGGCTAAGTGGACTATGAAATACTTGGAGCAGAGGAACAAGTAGCTTGAAGATCAGAAAGAAATCATGGAGTTACAAAACATCCGCGAGAATTGCCAAGCTGCCCAAAGGAGGAGGATTGAGTTCACTTCATTGGAGCAAGAGATTAATGATGATCGGGAGTCTTGGCTCGAGAGAGTCAACATCCACTTGAAGAGACTTCTGGACAAGGCCGATAGGGACAAAGCATTTTTGAGACACATGGCTTTCCACTACATGGCAGGGAACAAGGTTTAAGGCACGAATAAGAAATTTAAAGGCAAAACTAAGGAAAGCATCCAAAAGGCGAAAGAGGCAAAAAGAGCATGATAGACTCCAGATATTGGCTGAGGCATCCTTGGCCCATCATAGCTCTTGATAGATAAGGTTCAACCCAAATTTCAAGAAATTTGGAGCAATTTGTGCATTTTGAAAATTTTTTGCACTAAAAAACAAGGTTTTTCTCCCTGTGCGCCGCGCCACGTGGCGCGCGCTTTTGTTATAGAGCTCCAAATCTCAAAAAATTTAAATTTTTGGATTTGGAATGAAACATTATGGTTTGTGGTGCATTTCCAAGAAATTTGGGCAAATTTTGAACCCTCAAGAGGTCAAAAACACTCAAAGAAGGACCTCACTGCCCCTATTTTGACACATAGGAAGCAGTCTTGGGAGATTTGATTTTTGGAGGGGCAAACGGACACCAAATCCAGATATTCTACTTGGGTTGGAAAGTAGACAGGCCGGTCTTTCCAACGAGATATCATGATCTCAATTTGGACTCCGGGAAGGGCCTCCAATTCAGCTCCAAAGTGGCGCGACGCATAGAGAATCAGGCGCGGCGCATAGAGGATTTTGGCCTATTTTTCACCCTTCATCTCAGAAATTCGGCCAGTTTTGACTAGTTTTTCTTTTTGATGTAATTATTGATCTATATTGATGTAACTTGATGACTATGATGTAATTTTGGCACATATCTACTTGTTCTAGAGGATTCATTCACTAAAAAGTGAAAATTAAATGAATGAATCAGTTTCCTTCCATATAGAGGCAAGTTGTTTGATTGCCTAGATTTCAGTGCCTTGTTTAGGATTGGTTGAAACAGCTCCTAGAATGATGAGATCTAGCCCTAGAGGCATGGGAATGGGTTACGATGGTCTATATCATGTATTTTCAGAGTCATTTTCAGGGTTGGACACTTGGGATTGCTTGGCACTTCATTGTACATTTGATTTCTGCATTTTTGGCAAAGGAAAGACCAAGATTTTGCAGCACTTGTTGGGATCCATGTGGCTCTGTGTTTTGATGATTTTTTTCTCTATGTAATTGTAAGTTCATTGATGTTTATGTGTATCATTTTCCCTTCTCTTTTCTTCTGAAATTAACAAATGAGTGATTAAGGTAGAATCCATTGGACTGCTATGCTCTGCCTTGAAATTTTGTTTAAGTTTACATGTTTTCATCTGTTTGAGGAGGACTCTTGAGATTCTCTTGCCCTCCTTAGCTCCTCACTAGTCTGATCCATTCATTCATTCAATCTAAAGCATCAAAAAAATTTCCTTCCTTGCCCCAATTAGAACTTTGGAAAAAACTGTGCCTCATCACTGGACCCAAATTTTCCTTTCTTTTTTCCTAACAAAAACCCCCCAAAAAACTCAAACTAAATCCTTGCGCTTCATACCTAGCTTAAGATTAGTTGCTAAATCAGTCATCTCAAGCCCCATCTGATTATCTTTTTCTGAGATTGACCCGGAGAGAGCCCTCTCCTGTCCTCATAGGGCTAGCTACGAGGCTGAGCGCGGTTTGATGTGGACCTAGAAGTTTACCTTTCTAGCCTGAGGTAAATCTAGGCTCTAACACATCTGTGTGGTGATTTTTTTTTAAGAGTATGATATATCAAGAATTTTGACATTTCATTAGCATTTTTAATAAAAACTTGTTGTTTTAAATTAAGGTTGGTAGTAGTCCATAGGCTTACATTCCATTTCCATCAGTTTTCTTGTTGGTATGCTTTCCATCTGCAAAAATACTGAAAATTCACAATGTCTTAGCTAAGGCATAAGCAAGTGAAATGTGCACATATGTTTTGTTTCAAATATCATTTTCCATTTTTTTGTTGTTTAGCATTGCCAAAAATGTCTCAGTATGGCAACTTCTCCATTGCAGTCCATGGGCACCATTCCAAACATAGTAATTAGTTTGGAAAATCAAACAAAATATGGTCATATGCTCTAGAAGAGTGCTATGCCTGTCATAATCACAGTAAGGCTGGGCATAAATTCTATGTTGGGAACAACTTGCAGCTGTGATCAGCCTTGGAATGGAATTATCGTCACTTTCAACATTATACAAAACGATATATTTTAAACTACCACGTTATATCCACAATATTTTAAGTGGTTGATCCATAAGTATAAGTTTAGATCACCTGATGATCACATTGCTGGAGCTTGCTTTTCCTAACAACATGGAAATTAAGTCAATTGCTTGCCTGTTCATCAGTTTAGCAACTTTTATATGGATATCTGCTAGTGGGCTTCAAGTAGGATTCTATGATAGAATTTGCAGTGCAGTAGAAAGGTTTCATTCGTTCCCATTACGATAGACTTTCATGTAAATTAAGATTCCCGTATTGGAAAAAGAAAACTTAACTGAAGACGCGTGAGAAAAGATCTTAGGTTTTCAAAACATTTATCTCATTGAATGGAGAAATTAGAGTTTGAAATAAGAAACTCTACAAAAATTCTATAAAAAGTAGTTGTGTGGTTATATGGTTTCAAATTTTTATTATTAGTCATAAAACATTTTAGAAAATTGAACTGAAAAAATTAAGTATGTTGAAGGCATTCATTTTTTTTATTTTAAGGAATGGTTTTAACTTTTCTAAATTTCTATATTTAGAACCTACTTTTTATTCAATGGCTATTTGTGAAACCATCTAGCTATCCTTTTAGCAGTTATGGCCAGACAGATCATGTAAGAACTCTGATAAATGGAAACAATGAAAACAAAATTGTAAGAAGAATAAGTTGTAATTGATATAACTAACCTGGATATATTGGCAACTGTTTTGTTATGTTGTCTTCAAGTTGGATGAATAGTTTGAAAGCATAAGATGCAACTTCAATAGTGGGTGGACTTCTTTGATAGTTTTTGGAACTTGAATTTAATTGGTGGACATGGATGCACATGGATTGCAATGGCTTCATTTTTAATGCGTGGTTTGGATTTTATTTGATGTGATCTAGTGATTGGGAATTGGTTATTTGTTGATCCATGTGCTTTGATCTGTTTTACTGAGAAATAGAGTGAGTTGCGTGTCATTTATTGCCGTTATTGGGTTTGGGTGTCATTTATTGAACAAAGTGGGTTTAAATGTTATTGGGTTGGGTGTCATTTATTGAACATAGGGGGTTTAGTTGTTGAAAAACACAACAGTTATGGCTGACATACATTCCCTTTTGTTATGTGCAGGTAGGGATATTTATTTGGGATACAAAGCTTCAATTCTAACGAGTGGGGGTTGAAGACTGTTGCTTTGTACTTTTGGAATAGACCATTTTGGAAGCATTTATGGTTTTAGCTATTTTCTAGTTGGGTAAATATGGTTTGCACTCTTAAGTAGTAAGATACTATTTATGGACAGTTGTGGGCCCAGTGAACGTATGAGGAAATTTTGGACATGAATTAATACTTATTTATACTTAATGTTATTTATTTTTGTTTAAATATTGGTTTCAAAAGTCTCAATTTATGGTGGTTTGGTGGGACCAGTACTATATCAATTACTGTTCCCTGCACAACATTAGGAATCTCTCCCCTAGCTTTCACCCATCTAAGAATACAATGCATATGCACGAGAATTGGGTCCAACACCTAATGCATGCATATATATGTGTGTGTGTGTGTGTGTGCGTGTGTGCGAGAATTGGGATCCAACACATACACATTATTTCGCAGGGCCAGCTGTATGGGGTCTTCAACTCGAAGAAGCAAATAAGTAAAAAGTATACCTCGTTTTCTATTGTAGATTTCACCTGCGCAAAGCCCAATTTTAAATTTATATAATCCATATAAAATATTAAGAAACGTATCTATACTATTAAAAATAATAGTTATATGCTATTTTTTTCTTTTTTCTTTGTAATATATGGTTACTTATATTAAATATTTATTGGTAAATAGTTGTTATTTAAAATTAGATTTTTTTATTTATAATTAATATAGATTTAACTTAATGGATATATTAAGTTTTTAGAGGGATCAAAGATGCAAATTTTTTTTGAGTGCAATATAATATATTAAGAACATAACTACATTATTAAAAATAATAGTTATATGTTATTTTTTTCTATGTAATATATGGTTTACTTATATGAAATATTGTAATATAATTGTTATTTAAAATTACATCTCTTTTTATAACCAACAAATATCCATCTTAACTATGTATCTACTAAGTTCTGAAAGCAATTAAATCTCTAAAGATGCAAAGTTTCTTTTGAGTGCAAAATCTTAAGGGAAATGTTTGCATCTCTAGAGAATTGATTCCTCTCAATGTTTCTTATTTTTTTCACTCATACTTCCTAATGGCCAGGCCTTAGTGATGTTATTTAAGTCTATAGCCAATATATATTACCATGCTACTCATTATCTAGAGCCTTACAAAATTCAATTTAGATTTTTCTAGAATTGTTTTATATAATTAAAAAATAATTCCTCGAAATTAATTTTTCTTTATAAAATTTATGTAATAATAACAAAAGTGGTGCTAGGAGGTGTCATATGCCTTATAGGTACTCATTTTCTAACTAATAATACCTACATCACCTTAGTACCCCTTTTTATGAGAAAATCTGAATTTTTCCTCATGAAAATTAGTTTTTTCACTCACAAGTGTGAATAAGTTAACTTTTTGTTTAGTTAAAAGGTTTCCTCTTTATATATATATATTTATATATATATATATATTATATATATAATATACGCAAAGCGCTCCCATTTTTCTAATTTAAAGAGTTTCCTCTTTTTCTAGTTAAAATATTTCCTTTTTTTCTAACGGGTAGAGTTTCCTTGTTTTCTAAGTGAAAGAGTTTTCTCTTTTTCTAGTTGAAGAGTTTCTTTGGAAACTCCTTTCTCTCGGTCTATAAAACAAAGCTATCTCCATTTCAAAAGAGAGTTAGCATTGGATTGGAGGAATCCTTGCTTACATTTGTATTGCACTCGTCATTGGTAAAAAAAATGGCTTTGGAGGCAAATAATGGTGTACAAGCTTTCTGTGGATACTTGATTTTAATGAATGAGGTAACATTTCTTTGTTTTAATTTGCTTTCAAGCTTTGTGGATTGGAAGAATACTTGCTTGCATTTTTAGTGCAATCGTCACTGGTATAAAAAAAGGGCTTTGGAGGCAAATAATGGTGTACAATCTTTGTGTGCATACTTGATTATAACTAACATTGCTTTGTTTTAATTTTCTTTCAAGCCTTGTTTATAGGTATTTGAAGGGGTATTGTTACCTGGTAGGAGTAGTCTATTTGTTTTCTTGCATTTACGAATCAAAGGTTATATGTACTTCTTGGTGATTGGCATATTTTCTAGGTTTCTTATATAAGAAGCACCTATATTTGAGCCCTAAGGGTTAGCTCAACTGGTCGAGTCCCCGTTGTTAAGTGCCTCGCCAATCGAGAGGTCACAGAGTCAATTATCCTCGACGCCCTTGGGGTTAGGCCTTGCTAGTCTGGTCGACGGGCTTTTAAAGATTCCCTTCAAGGTTGATCTGCCCAGATTTTCCCGTGGATGTAATGGCCACCCAGTGTCCATGAACTACATCGTAAAAAAAAAAGCACCTATATTTAATAGAGTTTCTTGGCAATAATTTTCCAATTTTATAGACACCTTGATTTGAAGACATGGATCACATTAGTTAAATGCTTCATGAAATTCAAACAATAAGAAGCAAAATCCCACCATGCTCTAACAAATACTCCATTTCCCAAGGATTCCATTTACAATCTATCTTCTTTTCTTCCTTTAAAAAGTATTTATTTTTTATGTTTTTTTTTTAAATCTTTGTGGTCACTTTATTCTAATTTATCAATTGATTTATTTGGCAGTTCTGATTGCCATTTATTTGTTGCATAAATAGTGGATAAAAGAGATTTAACTAAACTAGATTTAGTTATCTCTTTCTTGTTTGTTTATATTACATTTTCAATAAATTTTCATTTGGAATTTTTTTATTCGATTTTATATTAACCTTTTGGATGTTCCCAAAGTGATATGGGGCATATTTTACCATGAATAGCTCATTGATTATGTAGGTTTAGTGAACAAATGATGCAGGAGCATAGACTCGGAAAAATACCTTGTATTTATTAAAACTAAGGGGTCTCATGTTTTTGAGAAATTATTAATTTTATGTAAATATTTATGAGATTTTGAGAGGATTTGTAAGTGTTTCCAAACAACTGAAAACATGAGAGAAGTTAGACTTGGGATATTTAAGAAATAATTATGAGCCTAAGTTAGATTTAGTTTCATAATTTAGGGATAAAATTCTACATTACAGGGGTTTTGAGATACTTGGGGATTTTGTGGAGTGACTAAAGGGATATGAACCAAAATTGGTTCAATTCAATTGATATAGATTAGTGAGATTGAGAGTGGAGAGAGAGAATAGTGTGAGGGTTTCCGTTTGGGAGCTTTGGGCAATTGTAAAAAGGCCATCGACCTGGAATATCTGGCCATGAAGAAAACTCTGTGTGAATGTGTATTTATTGTAAATATGAATATGTTGGATTTAATAAAATTCTGAGGTGGTTCTGTGCTTGATGGCAGAAATTGATGTCATATAATGTTAAGATTGCGTGGGCGCAATTGGTTCTTATTTGTTTACTCATGCGCAGATACTGTGTAATGATAATTGAATTAGCTTGCCTGTCGTTGATGGAATACTGGCTTGAAGTCGCATTTATGCTTGGAAGCTGTCCATTATGTGCATATGCTCATCGATTTCGAAGTTACTGATAGAATAACATCGATTACAGGTTGAACGCTTGTAGGTTGAACGTTTGTATGTTGAATGTTTGTATGTTGAATGCTTGCAGGTTGAATCCTGATATATTATCTACAAATATTTAATAGCCAGTTGGGTTTCGGTGCTTATATGCCTGTTGTATGGTAATTGCCGAGGTGCTGTATTGGCATAAAAAGATCGATATTAATTGCTGAAGATGTTGTGTGGGCCTGCGCTCTATTAAAGAGGTCTTTTCTGGTGATTGTGAATGATGCATATGCGTTGACCGTGTAAGGATTTACAACGTTTTGTTTTCCCCTCCAGAACGGCTTCGTTCTACTCAGATGAAAGATTCATGTTACAGATTACTAGTAGCTGCATCGATACAAAGATATATTGTGTATGCCGTATGTGTATGTTAAATGCTGTATGCGTACAGCGTAACAGAGGTGAGGTTCAGAACTTCGAATCGAACATATAACCCGTCAAAACCATACAGGCCGAGCGCCATTCGAAAGGGGAGCTACTCATCTCACCGGCCTACGAAAGTTATACAGCCGAGGGGAATGCGAAGGTGGGACTGTCGACACATGAGAAAGCTGCGTAAGGCATTGGTTGATTGAGCAGTTACAGTTGTGGTCATTCGAGTAGCTACAACATGTATTCACTAACCGAAAGCAGCATAGGGACAGCTATAAGCTATACAACTTCGGCTGCGTAAATGTTTGGAGGAGCGATATATTCAATTCCGGTGCCATATATTTATATGTGCCTTCGACCATATTATGATTGCAATTGTAATGTTGTGTCATTGGTATTTGAACTTTGAGTCAGAAGAATTCTTCTAAGAAGTCATGGAGCATCGTGTGCCCAATAAACGCGTTATGAGGTTGAACAAGCATGGTTTATAAGATTACAACGCCGATGAACAAGCTTTCATATGCATAGTGGGAGAAAGATCCTGGTAGTTGTGGCTTGGGAGAGGCCTGGGCTGCATCAGGATATATCCAGTGGACTTCTAGTTTGTATAGTCTCTAGGCATTGTTTTGATAGTTGGCTTTCACCTCCAGAAAAGGAACTTCATCGGAAAATCAACAAGATGATGCTAGCAATGGAGTAGATGAAGCAGAGCCTTCATGGGATCAGGTCGCTTTTCACGTGCGTATTTGCTGGGATATAATTGTGGTAATGGAGAAGGTAAGTAATTGAAAGTTTTAATTTCTGGTTTGTTGAGGATTCTTAAAATCGAATGAAACCGTAGAGGTGCCACAATAATTGAAGGCGATCGGTTAAAATTGAGGGAGATTACATTGTAATTGATCATTCGACCTGAAGCACAGAAGTAAGAAAAGGCTAGGTATGGGTTTCAACTTATATGATCTTTATTTTTAAATAAAGGAAAAGCCGACTTTTGAACAGAAAAACTGTATGTTGAATAAAACTTGAAGGTTAATAATCCCATATGCGCTGGCGGCAATTGTGAATGTCAATGTTGATTACGTAACTAAGGGCATATATTGAGGGTGATTTTGCCAGGTATTAAGATTTTAAATTTGATAAAAAGGTTGAGATATGATATACGCATCGGTCTTGTGTGATTCTGGGTTTGGCGGGTTTAGCTTGCCATCATTTTAATATTAGAGCCAAATGCTCTGTTGAAATATTTATTTTCTGAATGAGAACTGAAGTGTATTTTTGACTGTAAGAATGATGATGAAGATGAGAGTTTTAAATTTGATGTGTAAGCTACACAAATGCAGTAAACAGATTGGAAAAAGCGAAAGGAGGAAATGATCATGCAAGATCTTAAGAGGTGAGATGATTTTCTGAATTGAAATTTGTGATTGAAGTTTATGGTTGCAGAGAAGATGGCATTGAACCTGACATTCAGCTAAAGGCTGGATAAGGAGGACAATTGCAGTGTCCTGAAGAAGAACGTGAGTTGAAGAGACAGCCTAGAGAGTGAGCAGAGGAGAGTGCTCAAAGAGGTTCCAGAGGTAGTGAACCAGTACTTACCAAAAGACTGAGTGAGGAGGGCTTGGTGAGGTAA
>APFE030190264.1:32406-49118 GCA_000404065.3 Pinus taeda
AAGCGAAAGGAGGAAATGATCATGCAAGATCTTAAGAGGTGAGATGATTTTCTGAATTGAAATTTGTGATTGAAGTTTATGGTTGCAGAGAAGATGGCATTGAACCTGACATTCAGCTAAAGGCTGGATAAGGAGGACAATTGCAGTGTCCTGAAGAAGAACGTGAGTTGAAGAGACAGCCTAGAGAGTGAGCAGAGGAGAGTGCTCAAAGAGGTTCCAGAGGTAGTGAACCAGTACTTACCAAAAGACTGAGTGAGGAGGGCTTGGTGAGGTAAGTGACAGCAGAAGAGATTGCTGTCTTAGAGGCTAGTACAACTCATAGTGAGTGAACAACTCATGGAGTAAGTGATCATGGAGGATCAAAGAAGAGTTTCAGAGGAATGCCACAGCGATGAGATGACTGCCGAAGTCAGAGAAAGAGAGATTGCAGTAATGAAAGTGCAATTGCAGGTACTAGAGGAATGGCTGCAAGAGCAGGAAAACCAGAATAGAGGATGGATCTTTCCATTGAAGGGAAAGAAAGTGAAGTGGTAGAGGCTACAACAGAAAAGAGATCGACAGATAAACATGCAGTTAATAGAAGAGCTGAGAAAGCTCGAGCAAATGATGGATGTACAATTGAGACGTGAAGAACTCAGAGCAGCTGAGTTGGAAGAGGAGGTTTCCATTGATGAAACAGAGGAGGAGATCATTGATGATTTCTTGAACTATTGGGCAGATCCAAATCAGCTAGATAATGTGAACTCTTGTGTTTTTATAGCTGACAGTTGTGATGTGATTACAGGTTTTATTGAAGAGGAAGTTCATGTGAATGAAGAAGATGATCAGCTGGAATAGCTGGTATACGAACCGAAGATTAAAGCTGTTGAGACTTGTAGTTTTCAAAATGACAAGTTGTGTATGAATGCAGGGACTGTAAGTGACGGTGATGTTATGCTTCAGCAATGTCACAGAGAAATTGCATTGCTAGAATATTTGTTGAAGAATTCGGAGTATGACAGGGAGATGGCAGAAGAAAGAGTTCACTACAATGAACGAGTGCAGAAAGACATCTTAGAGACAGATGGTGTGAGAGAAAGACTGTTTGACAGTCTTGAGAATTCTTTAGAGGATTCTTTGGGCAAAGAGAAACAACCTCCTGAAGTGCTGGCAAAGGAGGATAAGGCATTGATGCCTTCTGATTTTTATTCTAACAAGTGTTTTGTGAATGCAGGTATTGTTGCAGAACATTTGACTCAGTTGAGCAGTCAAATGAAGAAAGAAGAAGTTTTCTATTCCAGAAGACAAGAGGGTATGGATGATTGGGTGGTGGTAAGAAATGAGAAGATAAGAACGGAAACAAGCGTAGGAGTAACAACTGAGCAAGCCATCTTAGCTCAGCAGGTAGAAAAAAATAAGCATCTTGAAGATTTATTGGACAAGGAAATTGAATTAATCAGAAGAATCATGTTGAAAATGTCTAAGAGGAAGAAATCAACAAGGAAGAGACGTAGCAGAAGCAGCAGCAAAATGAAAATAGAGACAGATTGTGAAAGTGCAGCAAGTGGAGCAAGACATCATAAACTGTGGGATCCTGGCGGAAAAAGATTTAAAACGCATGATCTGGAGATCATGATCATTTTCTACCTTGGGATTCTGATGCAGGAGCATAAACTCGGAAAAATACCTTGTATTTATTAAAACTAAGGGATCTCATGTTTTTGAGAAATTATTAATTTTATGTAAATATTTATGAGATTTTGAGAGGATTTGTAAGTGTTTCCAAACAACTGAAAACATGAGAGAAGTTAGACTTGGGATATTTAAGAATTAATTATGAGCCTAAGTTAGATTTAGTTTCATAATTTAGGGATAAAATTATACATTATAGGGGTGTTGAGATACTTGGGGATTTTGTGGAGTGACTAAAGTGATATGAACCAAAATTGGTTCAATTCAATTGATATAGATTAGTGAGATTGAGAGTGGAGAGAGAGAATAGTGTGAGGGTTTCCGTTTGGGAGCTTTGGGAAATTGTAAAAAGGCCATCGACCTGGAATATCTGGCCATGAAGGAAACTCTGTGTGAATGTCTGTTTATTGTAAATATGAATATGTTGGATTTAATAAAATTCTGAGGTGGTTTTGTGCTTGATGGAAAAAATTAATGTCATATAATGTTAAGATTGCGTGGGCGCAATTGGTTCTTATTTGTTTACTCATGCGCAGATACTGTGTAATGATAATTGAATTAGCTTGCCTGTCGTTGATGGAATACTGGCTTGAAATCGCATTTATGCTTGGAAGCTGTCCATTATGTGCATATGCTCATCGATTTCGAAGTTACTGATAGAATAACACCGATTACAGGTTGAACGCTTGTAGGTTGAACGTTTGTATGTTGAATGTTTGTATGTTGAACGCTTGCAGGTTGAATCCTGATATATTATCTGCACATATTTAATAGCCAGTTGGGTTTCGGTGCTTATATGCCTGTTGTATGGTAATTGCCGAGGTGTTGTATTGGCATAAAAAGATAGATATTAATTGCTAAAGATGTTGTGTGGGCCTGCGCTATTAAAGAGGTATTTTTTGGTGATTGTGAATGATGCATATGCGTTGACCGTGTAAGGATTTACAGCATTTTGTTTTCCCCTCCAGAATGGCTTCGTTCTACTCAGATGAAAGATTCTTGTTACAGATTACCAGTAGCTGCATCGATACAAAGATATATTGCGTATGTCGTATGTGTATGTTAAATGCTGTATGCGTACAGCGTAACAGAGGTGAGGTTCAGAACTTCGAATCGAACATATAACCAGTCAAAACCATACAGGCCGAGCGCCATTCGAAAGGGGAGCTACTCATCTCACCGGCCTGCGAAAGTTATACAGCCGAGGGGAATGCGAAGGTGGGACTGTCGACACATGAGAAAGCTGCGTAAGCCATTGGTTGATTGAGCAGTTACAGCTGTGGTCATTCGAGCAGCTACAACATGTATTCACTAACCGAAAGCGGCATAGGGACAGCTATAAGCTATACAACTTCGGCTGCGTAAATGTTTGGAGGAGCGATATATTCAATTCCGGTGCCATATATTTATATGTGCCTTCGACCATAGTATGATTACAATTGTAATGTTGTGTCATTGGTATTTGAACTTTGAGTCAGAAGAATTCTTCTAAGAAGTCATGGAGCACCGTGTGCCCAATAAACGCGTTATGAGGTTGAACAAGCATGGTTTATAAGATTACAACGCCGATGAACAAGCTTTCATATGCATAGTGGGAGAAAGATCCTGGTAGTTGTGGCTTGGGAGAGGCCTGGGCTGCATCAGGATATATCCAGTGGACTTCTAGTTTGTATAGTCTCTGGGCGATGTTTTGATAGTTGGCTTTCACCTCTAGAAAAGGAACTGCATCAGGAAATCAACAAGATGATGCTAGCAATGGAGTAGATGAAGCAGAGCCTTCATGGGATCAGGTCGCTTTGCACGTGCGTATTTGTTGGGATATAATTGTGGTAATGGAGAAGGTAAGTAATTGAAAGTTTTAATTTCTGGTATGTTGAATAAACCTTGAAGGTTAATAATCCCATATGCGTTGGCGGAAATTGTGAATGTCAATGTTGATTACGTAACTAAGGGCATATATTGAGGGTGATTTTGCCAGGTATTAAGATTTTAAATTTGATAAAAAGGCTGAGATATGCTATACGAATCGGTCTTGTGTGATTCTGGGTTTGGCGGGTTTAGCTCGCCATCAACAAACAAAGGGAAGTGTTGCCCATTTTTTGGTGATTTACACCATTCAGGGCATTGAAAAGCACCCATATTCTTCCATTTTGTTGAAAAAGGGACAACAAACCTTTCCCTTTATTTCAAAGGATTTTAAACCTTCCTAATCAAACATTGTAACGTAAAGGAAGCTAGTGAGAGTTCCCTAGGCATCTCATCTATTATAGACATTTTTGGGAATTGCAACCCCATACATAAATGTCCATAAAATGAGGGCTCCTATGTCCCTAAAAGTGTTGCTTCACTACCTAAAGGAACAAGGTCAGCTGATTACATCATCTCCCAGAAGTTCTCCACAGAAAACTGCTCAGAAGTGGTCAAAACTGGACCATACTGAATGCCCAGTGCAGAGGGTGCGATGCATATCACCTTCCCAGTGTAAAGGGTGTGATGCATGCTGAATGGCCCCTTTGTAGGGTGTGATGGGCGAGAATGGACAAATGGCAGTGACAGTTTGCGAGGTGGAAGACCATAGAATCTTCCAGAAACTTCCCCTCTGACACTTGCCTCTCTGATTTCGACCAAGATGAGTAAGAGGTCATCAATCTCCAAGTGGAATCAAGAACTATCAGAGAGAGGACACTAATCAAAATCCCATAAGCTAACTCATCCCCTACAATCATCTATATATGGATCCCTCATCATAGAGATCCAGGGGCTGGAATCTTGTATCTTGTAGAGAAGTGCTGTTGGTTTTCTGGTGTAACATCATAGTGTTGGGTGATCTAAGCTTTACTTGAGGTGAAGAAGGGCTTTTTACTGGAGGATGATGTTGGGTCAGAACAATTGGTTGTAATCCTCTTGTTATTCTTGATATTAATAAATCTATTCAAGTTTTCCTCCACATTCATGTATGTTTGATTGTATATGCATTTGTGTGGTTAATACATATCTGGTCCTGTGTTGTTTATGATATCAGATCTCTGTTCTTTGATAGTATTATGCTGCTTTGATTCCACAGGTGCTCTCTGAAGCTGTGTAGACAAAGAAGGAGCGGCAAAGATCTATCGAGAAGGAGAGGAACCGAGCAAGGAACCAAGCGCAAGACAAAGGTTGGTTTCCTCTATTCCCCTCTTATCTATTTTTCATAAAGGAAAACAAAAGTAGTTTTAACTTGTTTGTTTCTAAGCTAGCTACCAGTCTTAGTGGGAATAACAGCTCTAAGTGGACACTATTCCCGGTAACACCATCCACATACCTTAGTGGATTTGTGTTTTGTCTCATTTTGTGGTTTGTTTATTTAGTTTTACTCTAGTTTTGTTAAAAAAACTAAGATAAAAATAAACCCAAGTGTTATCACTTAGAAATATCCTCTTGGATGCGAAAGAGGAAGTCCTAAGGTAACCGTTTCAAACCAGGCTTGTATATTGAAGGTTAGCCCCTTCAATCCATAGAGGGATCTATCTGAGAACCTAATCACTAATCTTATCGATTGGTTGTATCGTCAAACAATGGTTATACCTTCATTAGGGTTTTTGGATTTTAATTGTGGTGGTTGAGAAGAAACAAGTAATCTATTCGGTAATGGAGTTAACCAATCAAGTTTCAGATGTAGATACCAAGATCTTGAATGTATGAATCAAGAGGGATACAGGCAGGATATATGAAAAACTGTAGAGATATCAAACATCATATGAATATTAGTAGAAAATGAAAACAATCCACTATAGTAGGGAATGAAACATGAATCCTGCAAACTTGAGGAGAAATAGTGGAGATTCTTAAACCATATGAACCAAAGCATTAACTAATGAATTTTGTCACATAATGTCATTTAAACATCACAAGATAGAAGCTAAATGATATCACATAGAAAGGAAACTATCACAGTAGAAGAACTGACTGAGAATACCAACACATGAATATTTGTATCATGAACATAAGCTCTTAGTCCTCTTGGTACTTAAAATTAACAAATTGATCACACATGACAAAAAATACTATTTTTATTTCCAATATCCAACCTTTTTTCCTCCTTTTTGATGTATTATATAGGGAAAATACATAAACGTTAAGATCCACAAAGTCTGGAAGCATAATTATAAAATATTTACAATATCTGAGAGTTTAATTTACAAAACATAATTAAAATCATATCCTTCTAGCTATTCGAATCTCTATTTTTCATTTACACATTGGTCAAAGTATTTTAAAATTGTTGTATGCATCCTCTACTATTCTTCTAGGAAAAGGATGAGTCATGGATGAAGTGTAGGACTAAAAATTTTCACACCCTTGTAAGCTTCATATATGGAAATGTAACTCATATTCCTCATTTGTAGCAAAATTGATACATGAACCTATGAAATACGTTGAAACTGTGCAACTATATTGTGTAAGTGTTTACACTCTTTAAGGCCATTATTTCTTGTGTTGACTCGTATTTTGTCCTCTCCTTTAGCTACAAAATATTTATGACATATTACCATAACATCTAAAAAATAATCTGATTGTCAAAAAAATAAAACGGAGCATGCCAAAATGCTGAGGTAAAATTAGGGGTTTTTCAACAAAATTAGGGTTTGATATATTGCTTTGTCAATGAGGTAACTTGATCATTCTTCCATAAATTTTATAGATTGAGCAAGGAGGTTTAACTTTTCTTAGCTTCTTTTCATGCTTCAATTACCCTTATGTATATTTCTGCTAGCTTTTAGAGCTCCTTTCCCTTTTATGCCTGCATACTCTGTATTCTTGTATCCTGTAGCTTTTTTCTTACCCTTCGAAGACTTCAAATTCTCCTCTTAATCAATTATCATTGGTTCCTTTCACTTAGGATTAATATTTCCTTTAAAACTCAGTCTTAATTTATTTGTAGGATGAGTATGAGGTTTCCTATAGTAAACCCTAGGCTTTGTTTCTATGTCTTCATTCCCTATTTCTATACTTTGCTTCCCTTTCTCACTTTTTTTAAGCTTTATGCTTTACCTCCTCTTTTCCTAACATTTGTGTTTGTTGTGTTCTTGTTCTCATTTCATAAACCTTAATGCTTCCTCTACAGGGTTTTTCTCAACATGCACATCACTGGATTCAACCTCAGGGTTTCAACAAGAGTTTTAGCCTTACCCTCTCTTGGTCTTCTAGGTGCACGGTTTCTCCATGTCCTCTGCCTCAGGGTTTGTATTTGTTTGTCTAACACATGTATATACAATATATTAATCACGCCATGGTGAGATATATCATGAGGTAATATTTATGGTTTGGTTTTGACCTTAGTGGATATTTTAAGTAGACTTTAATGTAAGAAATAAGGTAAGGTCATCTTTCTAGAACCAACTAAATGACATAAAAACTTCATGTGGTAAAGGTAAATTTTATAATACTTTCCTTCACATCTAAAAAAGAGATGCACAATATTTAGAACGTTAGACCATTTAGGCTTTAACATCTTCTGAGGGATTCCCATGCTCCAACTAGGGTTATGATATTATCCTTTTAGGAAGACGTTGAGATCCACATTCTGCATCATTCGTTTCTTGAACCACTTCTCACCCTCAGTAGGCAACCCCATGGATTTTTCTATTGAATCTTAAGTGACTGCAAACTCCATTCCTCTTATCTAAGCTTTGTTTCCATCAGAAGAGTGAATAAAATCATAACACCATCTTCGATTGTAACCATCAAACCTCTATAAATCGGCTTCCATCCTGCGTTTTTGAATAAAGACGAAACTTCATCACACACCTCGAACCACGTGCTTCGTATTCAACAATATTTTTTGTGCACTCGAACTCCAAGTAGCATGATAAGACATACATTTTATTTCGTGGGTCAATAAGAATATAACCAACTCTAGAATTGTCCTCACACTAGTAGTATGTACAAATATGTTACAAAGTTCATTAACATGATTTGGACTGCAAGGAAGGAGATACAACTTTGTATCATATGGTATAGGGGATGGATGCACTTGGTAACATCCATGTTCAACCTCTAGAAAATAATTTCTAAAAAAGACATGTGTAAAGCTAATTGGCTCAGTGATCCCTTAAGCACTATCATGATATGTTTCATGTAAGGCTCACTTTGTTCTCTAATTATGATATGTATTTAAAAGCTTGAGGATTTATGTCAAATTTTACAAGTGAAAAGATTAGGGTTTTAAACACTTATGTCAATTTCATTAACACATTAACATGCTTTAAAAACTCAGTTTTCATAAAATAAAGAAGAAATTAGTACCATAATAATATACAAAACAACAAATGATGAACGAGTTCACCCCTCCTGGGCTACATCTCCTAGTCTAGCTTCCAATGGTTGGGCCTCTTTCATTATGCTCAAAAAAGTGTGTTTACATCAAGTTACAGTGTTAGAATGCTTAATCAATGTCTCCAATGGCTCTAGTATAGTCAAAACCCCTAGATGGGCTCTTTCTGCTCCATAAATGGTCAAAAACTGAATGAGTTATGTTATAACAAATTTTTATGATGACTGCCCTACAATTCGCACTTCCCTGCAATCTGTTCTACAAATTCCACTTTTTGCGGCCCCATGAAGTGATAATTTTTCCCCGTGCTGGCGATATTTCCGACGTCCCGATGCAAATTATCACCTCCTTAATCACGAAGGTTGACCCATTATCTAGCTATTTTCTCTCTATGTGGCCTCCTATTCGCCATTTATTTTGGAATTGGTTGTATAATTTCGCGTCAGGGTTGTTGACTTGACTCCAGTTTGAATTGGTAGTTTGGTTGGTGTTAGGGTTATACATTAAGGTTTGTGGTGGTGTATGAATGGTTTTCTCTGCTGAAATATATGTTTCCATACACAAATTGGTGTATGGGTTTTAATGTATGGTCTCGGGTCGAGGTTAGCCCTTTACCTTGGTTGGTGGACTAGGGTTGGGGGTTAACCTCGGTCCCCTCCTCCAAATGCACAACACATAAAATTTAAATAGCACATGTCACCCATAAAGGTTAAGAAAAATTACAATAGAGTTGATGGAGGTCTTTGTTTGTATTTGAGAGGTCTCACGCTCGAACCCTATGGGGGCCGTCTCTGGCCTATAACAAATTTTGGTCAGCCATGAGGAGACCACATGGCAGCCACTGGTTGGCCCACATGGCACTCCTTCATTGGGCCACTACATCAATTCTTAAACCAAAGAAATTCAACCAAATTTGAACCACCAAGATTCTGCACCCCTTCATTGGGCCACCACATCAATTCTTAAACCAAAAAAATTCGACCAAATTTGAATCACCGAGATTCTTCCACTTGTCAACTAGCCATTGGTTAATGCTGGTCTAGCCATCGTGCCATGTCATGGTCTAGTTAGTAGCACAGACTACTGACTTGGCATCCCTGCAACCCAAATCCAATTTTTTTTAGTCATTTCCCAAAACGGACAGAACGCAATATCGGGAGCATATGATATCGGATTTGATTGAAACGATTTTCATTGGATTCAGGGTGACGAGGTCTACGCTTTGGTACTAGTTTCGATCCAATATGATTTTTTTTTAAATTTTGAGCACTTTTTTGATCCATTGGATCATTCATCCCCACTGGAGGCTTTTGGACCCCAAAATATCACTTTTAGTTAACAAACAGATGAGGGTAGAGTTCCCTCACCCTTCCAATCTAAATCCATTTGAATTTGCTTGGATTTTTTCCCTTGATCCCCACATGAAGGTACTCCACATTCCCTCATTTTGAAGTCATTGTTTTTTTGTCAAGGATAGTGTCTTGTTGTAATTCTTCAAGATATTTAGGAGAGAAATATTCAATTGAAGGAATATGGACATTCTCTCCTTGATCTTCAATCAAAGGAGGCTCATGCAATCTTAAATTCTCAACATTAACAACTACATAAATTTTCATATATGAAGGCAAATCCAACGTGAAGCAATTATTACCAATGTTTTCCAAAATTCTAAATGGACCATATTGAATTGGTTTCAGCTTTTTACCTTCTCCTTTGAGTCTCTATTTTCTAATGTGAAGCCAAAATTCATCACCGACTTGGAAACTGTGATCTACATGATGCTTATCATGTCTTGTCTTGTCTTGCACTTGACTTGACTCTTCTCCAACTATTATCCAACTGTTTGATGTACCAATTGAACTTGTTCAATGAATCTTTTAGCTTTTTCTATGTCACTATGACCATCAATAGAAACATCTTTCCCAAAGATAAAATGTAAAGGAAATTTGGGCAAGTATCCCAAGCATGCCTGAAATGACGATGTTTGAGTCGATGAATGCTTGGCTCAGTTGTAAGCATGCTGAATATAGTGCAAATATTCATCCCACAATTTAGGATTCTTGCTGCAATACCCACGAAGAAGATGTATCACTGTTCTATTCACTACCTCTGTTTCGCCTTCTGTTTGCAATGAAATGTTGTACTATTTTTCAATTTGGTGTCCATGAGTCCCCAAAAGCTTGACCAAAATTTCCTGACAAAGTGAGAATCTCAATCACTAACAATGGATGTGGGAAATACAAAATGCACCCATACATTCTAAAATAATAATTGAGTAGTTTTTTTCAGTTGTAACCTGCCTTTTACAAGGCATCAAAATAAACATTTTACTAAACCTATCCACAACTACATAAAGATAATCATGACCTCTCCTAGACATAGGTAGACCTCCTAAAAAATCCATAGAAACACTCTCCCATGGACGAGAAGGTACATGAAGTGGTGTATACAATCCTAACTTTCTATTGCTAGGCTTACTGACATCATACTGAACATCCTCTTACAAATCGTGAAACACTTTTAAGCATACGAGGCCAATAAAAATACCTCTTTAATTGTGCCACTATCTTACCTACACCAAAATGACCAACAATAAGAGAAGTATGTGCTTCCCTTATGATGTTGAATCTCTCTCCCTGTGGAATACAAAGCTTTCCAAGATGGTAAAACAAGTTATCATGCACATGGTAATCCAATTCCTCTACTTGGTTCCATTGACACAAAGTAAAATATACATCTTTGGAATCACTATCTAAAGCATATTGTTCAAGATAGATCTCATGAATGACAAAATTATGCTTAAGAATAATGGATTCACTAACAATTGGTCTAGAAATAATATCAACAACTTTGTTATAGATGCCTTTCTTATACCTTTCACCAAGTGGAATTGTTAAAGAAATCTCATCCATCGAAAGTGCCTTGCTTGTTGCAAGTTTGTTTGTCATTGCAAGTATTGCAATGGCTGATGATCCATGTGGATGATTGTTTCCTTACCCATCAAGTAGTGTTTCCACTTTTTCATACTTGCACCAATGCATACAACTCCTTGTCATATGTAGGATAGTTAATCATTGCACCATTAAAAGTTTCTGAATTAAAACATATGGGCTTACCATGTTGAATTTGGATTGCTCCCATGGCATAGTCACTTGCATCAGTCTGTATCTCAAATGAATGTATCAAGTCAAGAAGTGCAAGTACATGAGTTGAACTGATCTTTTCCTTCAATGCATCAAAGCTTTTTGTTGTTTACCTCCTATTAGCTTGGTGGGGCATGACCCGGGTTCAACGTTAGTTAGCCAAACAAATACCTACACTACAGGCCCTTTCGGCATCAGTCCGCAGAGCACAGATCAAAGTCTCACTTGAAGCAGTATGGGGGGATGTTGGAAACAAGTTTCCACACCCTGATATGGTCGTGATGTCGGTTTTATTCCTACTTTCGCACAGGTCACTTAAGTTATATGGCCTTGTCAGACTAGCCCTTTACTCCACCCTTCAGTACCTCCATGAAGGGGTATGATTGACCTTCGTGCAACCCTAACCCACCGTTCAGATACTTTCACACTACTAGGGCAGTGTATCGTGCATATTCCCAAACTAGCTTAAGTGTCTTACTTGTCTTATTAAACAATCAAAGTTAGCACCGCGTAAATAGATATACTTGCGTTCAATTATCCAACGTAGCTACATACATTCGCACATCATTTAAGCATTATAAATGAGATTCATACGCAATAGGACAAGATGCATTAACAGGAACAAAGACACAAAATTTGTAGAATGTTTCTCTTTATTTATAACTTCAGATGATTATAGACTCTATCCGTCCTGCGCACACAGCTGCAGGGGTTTGCGCACTTAGCTGCGGACTTCTACCCTAGGTCTCTGTGTACTCAGCTACAGAGCCTCTACCTACTCTATGACTCGAACTTAGACTTCTCTCCTTATCGTTCAAGACTTCTTCTATGACTTATTCCCCTATGACTTCTTAGAGCTTACTTACTTAGCTCTTTTTATACAATCCCATGGTCCATGGACCATGGATAGATCTTTACAGCCAAATTTATTTTACAAAAATAAGTGCAGACAACCCTTCATGACTCATGACACCTTTGCGCTCCGCAACCACAAAAGGCAGATGCTTTACAACTTTATTACAAAATTGGACCTAAAACATGGGATTTTAGCCCCAAAGTTGTCCTTGGGGAATCCCATTCCCAATAGGCCCCAAACACAAACATCGTGACTTGTCCTTGAGTCACTCGGTAGGCACAGAGGTCTTGGCATGAAGACCTCTGAGCTTGATCTTTATGACAACAACTTTATCCGTGCAGTATACGATCGCCTACTTCATGTCTTCAACCATCTGCTCACTCATTGCTCCTAAACTGTTGGCCTTAAGCTTTTGCTGAGTTTCTTGTAGAGTCACAATATTTCCTTCAATAGAGGCTATGACCATGTAAGCCTCATCTAGCCACGGCTTCAATCTTGCCTTCAACACTTCTTCCTTGTGTAGTACTGCATCCACTTGTTCTTTCACCTGCTTGGCCTCTTGCAGCTTTGCCAGTCTCTATGTGATTGCGATGGTTTGCATTGTGCCTTTGACCTCATCATAGCACTGTTCTAGCTCGTGCGCTTCGGTCTCTAGTTGTTGTAGATTGGGGTCCTCCTGCAAGCTCATCAAGACCTTGAATGACTGCTCAAAAAGTTGCATGTAGTCTGCTACTGCACTATCAACCGTCGCTATTGCTTCTGTGATAGTGTTCGCACGTTGTTCCTTTACTTTTGGTGGGGTTGAAGGCTAGGCCTTCAACTGTAACTTGGTGATCTGTAGGTTCAACTCCAACTGAACCCTTGCCATTTCTATACATGCATCACGCACCCCCGTAGCCAGCTTGCGAACGTGCACCTCGATTGGTTCTTCCTTAGAAATGGCCAACTCTGGGACCATTTGGCATGCCTCCTCGACGATATGAATTATACGCTTGTTCTGATTAGTCACCTCGGTCACAGCAGCGATGGCAGAGTCTCACTGTAGTGCCATCTGCTCATTGTTAATCTGTTTCTCACTAATCACCTGGAGGGGACAGTGCTCATGGGCCCTAAACTTTGCAATCACTCCATCCTGCAAGAGGTGGAGCACCTCGCCAGGGAGTTCTCCTAGATTCAACCCTACTCCCTTTAGGGCGCTAACAATGGGCCTGTCAACTTCTTTTTCCGTTGTCAGTTCTCCATCAGGCAACACTATCACGTTGGAGTACTTCATGAACAACATCTCAGCAACTTCTGAAGTGTCGATAGAAAGGATGGTAGACACTGTGCCAGCCTATGACACACAAATCTACAGCTCCTGCAAACCTGTTTGGATAGCCCCTAAGATTATTTGGTGTTGGTGCTCAAACTATTGTAGGGTCTCCATAGTGACATCCCACAATGTGTCACCGATATCAGGCAAATCGCCCTCTGTGAGGGTGATTGGGTCTAGTGATGTCTTAGTGGCCTTGTATTTCTTCCTGGACCCTCCTTTCTCTTACTCCCTTAGACGCTTGATGCGGGCGGATGTTGCTTGTGGGTCCACGCTGTGCTTCTCTATCTGCTCATCTGTCTGTTCCTCTATATCGGGTGAAGGTGACCTCGCACCTTTGTCATAGCCCCGCTCTGTTCTACCTATTTTCTTCTCTATCTTCTAAGAAGCATTGCACTTTTCCTGGGCCTTTTTAGTGGCCTCCTTCTTTCTCTTTTCTGCTAGCTATGCCATATTGAGCTTGGCCTCCTCCTTTTGTGCTACGTGGCAGAATTGCTTCCTCCCACCGCCAAGGTTGTTGTAGTGTGCCATTTTGTCGGCCATTGATCAAGTACTGCATCAATGGTGTCATCCATTGCCAGGTAAGGCAAGTCATACCATTTCTGTGCAGGGTCCTTCCGCACCTTAATGGAAACATGGTGAAAGTCTGCTTTAAACTCTGTGTAGCCCTACAGGTTGGAAAACACCGTAGGCAAAAACCACGGTTTGCGATTGACGGCCATACAGATGTTCATCTCCATCAAGATCCACAATATCTTGCTGTCCTTAATGCATTGCGCATCCTTGGTCACCCAAAACGAAGTGTACTTCACTGCTTTTGGGAGGTCTGGCGCGACCGAAGGAAATTGACTGTCCTTTAGCAGCTCCCATGCTACCAGCACAATAGAAAACAATAGCCATGCATAGTGGAACATCTTGCTAAGCTCTTGTGCCTCGCGAAAGTTCGCAAGGAACTCACTGTGGAGATATTCTGCCCAATTGAACTGAACTCCTTCGACGCATTGGGCTACTAGTGCGATGACAAGCGTCGACACCTCATCAGCGCAGCACTTCCTCATCAACTTCCCTGCTAAAATCTGTGTAGCTACCTTTATAGCAGGGTCACAGATGCTGGATATGGCATATCCATGCGGATTATTTACCATCTTAAACTTCTCTTTCATGGTCTCCACGAGGGCCTGCTCACCACCCTTTTTGCCAAATATCATGGCCGAAGTTTCTCCTGTGTAGGGAAATCACGTGATCCTGCGGATCAATCTGTTGGTGATGGGTATTGGCTCCTCCAGCCACGGACACCCATGATGCACCAAGCATAGTAGCTACTTGATGACTAATAATCTAATTGGGGTGTGGTTGTAATGTGGCACCCAAAGCAGGTTGAGCAAACCTGCCTTGTCTACTCTTTTGAGCCACTTTTGTGGCTCCAGTGTAGTCATTTCGATGGTTGTATCGATGATGCTACACATCAGCTACTTGGTCACCAGGTGTGGGAACTTCTCATGGTCAGCCAATTCCTAGTCTTCGAGTTTTAATAGATTAACTCGCCACAAGCACGGTCCTTCAAAAACAATTTCATCTGGTAGCCGAGGGGTTTGCAAGGGGACCTTGCTCTTGTCGATATCTTTCGGGACCTTGGTCTTGTCTTTGCGCGGAGAGACGTACTCAGGCAACTGAGTGATAGGGTTAGTGCCCTGGGCTTCTACTTCCTCCACGTCTATCCCCACATCCTCATCATCCATTGGGATGTCTTCGATTTCTTTCTCCTCCAGCTCTAGCTTGATGGTTTTGCCCTTTTCCTGTGTGGTAGGCTTTGGTGGGTTTCTTCTTGGTGATGCACACACCAGTATTGTAGGCTGCTTGCCCTTTTTATCCTTCACACTCTCCTGGTTGGGGTGGTCTTTAGTCTCGGTGTCCTTGGTGATTTGGGGACTGTTGGAAATAATACAAAGAGGGGGGGGGGGGGGAATCAGTATTATTAAATCAGATACTTTTCATTTTCCATACTCAGATTTATATACACGGCTTCAGTTCAGTATATCCACGTTTATACGCGACTGTGTTAAATGCAACCAACGTACATGCAGTAATCTTATGATTTAGTTAGCTTATCTTCAGTAAATGCATCAAAAAATTATTAACCTTATTAACAGTAATCAGGTGTAGTAAAACAATACAGATCATCACACATAAGAAGCATACATGAACACCATGATATAAGGTGGAAACGCAATGTGGGTGAAAACCACTTGCTGCAATTCGTCTCTTTCTTCCTTTAATAAGAAACTTCTTTCACAATGTACTGGTGTAGTCCTTTACCAGTATGCAGGCTACAACCTGTAGAGAGCTACAACCCTCTCTCGTTCTCCAGCTTCACCTGGAAGGGAGCTACAACCCCCTTTAGCTCTTGCACTAGCCAAGATATTAGTACGTAGGTGCTGGCCTACATAGGGCTACAACCGTCTCTTTCTAGGGACCACGTTTCATAAATTTTCAGACTGGATCCATAAGTACAAAAAATATTTACTGCTGCAATACAATCATCAACTTATACTTGCATCATAAATCTCTAAATCACTCAATACTGAATCACTGAAACCCTGTCATCAAAACACAAAACACAAACCAGAGCCCAGAACTCTGCAACAACCACTAGAATCAACAGCAACCTGAAACATTAAATCTCATAATGCATACACTACTTGACTATATCAAAACCACGTGTATACGCGCTTTCACCAGAGACAACCCATGTACAGATCTAAAGATAATTACTTATACCTTCACTGTCATATCCAACCCGAGCCAAGCAGCACAAACCGATAACCAGCAATACTAGATCTTCCCACTTCTTTAGACATTTATTCCTTACTTCAATCTTTTGCCTAATGGTCTTCTCCTTATATAGGTTAGGCTTTTCTCAATACCATGGTCCAAAACCATGTAGAAACAATACCTTGGACCCAATACCTGGGGTCATCATTTTGAACCAAATACCATGGACCAATACCAAAATACCATGGACCAAATACCACGGACCAAAACCATGTACGCGCTTTTCCTTCTGTGAATCTACGTGTGTACGTATACGCACCTTTTTCTCCGCTAACCCGCGTATATGCACTTTCATCACGGTCAACCTACGTATACCTCCTCTTGACCTGTTGCATTCTGATATGTCATCTGAATGAGTTGCCATCACCTGTATCAAACCTCTGAGTGAGTTGTCATCAAGGACAACACCTGAATCATAATTCCAACAATCTCCCCCTTTGGACTTGATGGCAAACACCATACCAAGTTACTCTCCCCCTTTGACATCAAGGGCAAAGGGCGGACCAAGATATTCTCTTCCTTGGTATACCTTCTGCTGTCCATACTCCCCCTGAGTACATGCTGAAGTTTCTGATTGAGCTCCCC